>CAUYRH010084703.1:0-24250 GCA_963574655.1 Perodicticus potto
TAGCTAACTGTAGCTTCACCACAGAGAACAAGGTCATCCAGTCACTCTCATCTGCCCCATCTGATGTTATAACCCTTTCCACAGACTCTGGTAGCACTTACCTCTTGGTGGCTTCCTGGTGACAGATGGCAAGTATTCACATATAGTCTACTGAGTCGTTCATTAGTAGTCCTGAGAGTTTATCAGGAGTTTTTATTATTGTAAGATATATCACATTCCCCGAGGAGTTAGTCAATACGTACAGTTATCTACACAGTTTTTGCCGGAGAATGAAACAAAAGGAGGCAAGAAGTGTAACAAATATTTCCAATATTCTCCTGGTTAAACTGTTTAGTCACATCAATTATGCAAATGGATACAAATATCTAATAATATGATTTGCCTGTGTGCTGAGTGCTTGGATTTCACTAAACCCCACTAAATGGCATTTAGAATCAGCCCCAGTGTTTAGCATATCACTACCTGGTCTAATCGGGAGAGCTGATATACTAAAGAGTGAGGCTAATGCAAAATTCTGGGAAAATCCTGATTCCTACAGACAGAGGGGACAGGAACACAGCTGTCCCACTCTATGCTCTTTTCAGAGGCTACATCTTAAGTGCTCATTGTATTGGGTTAGCTCCGTTGGATTTATAAGCAATTAAGGGGAGAGACCTGGCTAGATGAAGGGGTCTTTGTGCAACTTTCCGGGCCCCTTGGCTAGACACTCACGCCAATGCACAAGTGGCTATGAAGTGGTAAGGGCAAAGCTCTTGTTCCCCGAGTGCATTGTAGCCCATTTTGTTGATGTTTGGTCATTTTTCCTTCAGATTCAGAAGTCTTTGCTTCTCTGCTGGTGGACTTCTTTCTTTCTTTAGTTTGTAATTATCACTTGCTTAGTAAGAGTGTCTAGTACTGCTTTGTTCATTTCATTTTCTGTCTCTGATTAGCTTGGCATTTGCAAAATGACACAGTAGATGCTGGGGGTTTTATCAAATTGATGTCTACACGTCATGTCAACTAGCTGTCAATCTTCATTAAGACTAACAGCAGTCTCCAGCCCTGTGCTGCACCCCCAACTCTTTCCCCCTTCTCAACCAACAATTGCTTGCAATGTTTCTTTAGATTCTTTTACTTCTGGGGCATTTGTCCCCATTTCTCTAAACAACATTCTGGATTGCTATTCCATGATTCTTCAGTTTGGGGTATTATCTATTGACTTCCCTCTATGGAAAATGAATATTTAGCCTTCTTGCTTTTTTCCCCTTTCCCCACCACATGTTGGAATACATCTCATCCCTCTATCTTCCTAACATATTTGTATCAAAAGCTTAGTTAGATCAATATTTACTTTTACATTATTTTGATTGTGTATACTATTCAGAACTCAGTCATATACTAAACTATGATTTCCCTTTCCTGAGCAACTCTTTAGAGTCAATCATCATCACTGGCTTTGATTATTGTTTGGCTTACTTGTCACTAATGCAACCTCAAAAGCTTACCAGTTGTGTAAATATCATCCACACATTCACTCACATCAACTATCAATTTCATCTTCATTAATTTCATTTAGAGCCTTCTGACATGCTCTGACCTCAACTGACTGCCCACTACTTCCAGGATTCTCTCCACCATCCTCCTGCAGAACGCCCTCACCTCTCTCCTCTGTAACAGTTCTGTTTCCTATACACATGCCACTCTCTTCCGTGATTTATTCCTTTACTTTAGTGATCAAATACTTCCTCCTCTAGCTTACTGAAAAATGGACTGATTGGAGGTCAAACTTTTTTAGATTGTGTCTGAAAACATCTCATCCTATCCACCCACTACATTGGTAATTTGGCTAGGTAACAATCCTAGGGAAGATGTTATTTTCCTTCAAAATTGTTGTGTAAATAAATTCTAGTGTTGTGAAGTCCAAAGACATTCTGTCCTTTTGCATGATACCTATTCCCTCTCTCCCTCCCTTCCTCCTTTCCTGTCCCCTCTCTGTAAGCTTATAGACTTTACTCTTTATCCTTTTCTTTCTGGAATGTCACAATGAGTCCTTACTGCCAACATTCTAGAGGAAGCAGATGGACAGTCTCTGCATTTAACTGCGGCATACGCATATGTTCACTTAATGTCCCTATTTTCGGAAAATACCAAGACAACACGCTGTTTTACCCTGTTCAGAGAATACAGCTCCCATTTTCTGGAGGTGTGGGGAATGGAAAAGCATAAGAGTGAGGGAGAGGAATCAGGGATCTAACTTCTTATACAGCTTACAACCAATCCTCTATATGTTAGACTAGCGGTTCTCAACCTGTGGGTCGTGACCCATAGGAACTGTATTAAAGGAATGTGGCATTAGGAAGGTTGAGAACCACTGTGTTAGACCCTCTTCACCCCCCCTTCAAAGAATATCTGCCATATTGCCAATTGCTCGGCTTTTTGAAGGTTCTGTGAAGTAAATTGGATAGATTCTAAGCTTTTTCCACTGCTGGTTTAGGATTTGGATTTCCAGATCTGCAAAATCAGTGACTATTTGTTCAAATGGTTTCCAGCTTCCAGAATTCTGTTATTTCCTCTCCCATAACCTAATCCTTTGGGCTTTAATTTTTTTACTCCTTCTATTGTCATTTGGTGTGGTTTTGAAAAAGAGCGAAGATACATCTGATCAATCCATCATTGATAAAAAGTCAAAGCAGCGAATTCACATATGACAACCATGTCTCTTTCTCTCTCTCTTTTTTTTTTGTAAGATCAATGATGTGCCTGATGTTATACAGTTAGCTCTGTAAACTGAGAACGATTCTGAAATGTAGCAGGCAAGCATCAACATAAGGCAAAGAGGTCCTGCGGAGGGTGTCCCGGATGTATTTCTGAATTGATTCCAGACGCGAGTAAGTCCTGACTGGCTCTTGCCCCCTTCTCAACCAACAATTGTTCAAAAGTGCAGTTCAAAAGTACTGTCTTGTAATTCTAACTGAGGCACAAGCTTCAGCTGAGGCTGACATTTCATAAACTGAAATTTCTAGCCCATTCGTCTTCCTACTCCCTCTACTACTATGCAACTTTCATGTGCAGTCCGTCTCCATGCACAGTCTAAGTGTATTTAAACATATATTAACTCAATTAATGTTTTTTTTATTGTTGGGGATTCATTGAGGGTACAAGAAACCAGGTTACACTGGTTGCATTTGTTAGGTAAAGTCCCTCTTACAATCGTGTTCTGCCCCCAAAAGGTGTGGGACACATCAAGACCCCACCCCCCTCGCTCCTTCCCTCTCTCAATAGCCCTGTGAAAAAATTATAGTAGTGGTGGTCATCCTTACATTCTAGAGTCATGGTTCAGAGATTACCCTCTGGAGTCAATATCACCTGAGTAGGAGTCCAGATTCCATGCTGATTGATTGTATGAATTGGAAAAATTATCCAAACTCTTTGATCCTCAGTTTCCTCATCTGTAAAATGGAGATGACTACATAGTCAAACCTTTTGAGGATTTTGTGAAGATTAAACAAGAGCAGGTTGATGCACTCAGCACAATGGCTGGTACAACGGGAAGCTCTCGATAAATAGTAGTTATTACCCTGACTGCCATTCTACAGATGAAGATGCTAAGGTTCAAAGAGTCAACATGATCCGTCCAAGCGCACAGCACCAGTAAGGCACAGAAACGAGTAAGCCTCAAACTCCCGTCTGTGACTCAGAACCTCAGGCTTCTTCTCCCACACTAGGGGTTCCCATCTCTGACTGCATACTCAAATCACCTGATGAGCTTTGAAAACATTTCCACATCAGGGTCCACCCAAGAGATTCTGACTTAACTTCTTGGGTTTGGATTCTAGACATGGGTATGTTATAAAAGCTCCCTAGGCAATTCTAATGCCAGGCCGGCATTGCAAACCCATGTTCTTTACTGAACTTCCTCTTTAGTTCCCTGGAAGCCCTGAACTGTCTATTTCATCTCCCACCCATGTTCTAGACTGCCTGTCAAAAACGAAAAATGAAATTCAGATATACCAGTCATAAAAAGTGTCAAGTATAAAAATTGCTATCCCACCTACTTGTTTGAACACCACGGGAACTTGCTGGGTTAGATAATTCAGAGCTTGCCAGAAATGACTAGAAATGAGCAAATCCAGTTCCAGGCTACAGTCTCACCATGTTTTTCTGAATACACGGGGAGGTCCTTCTGTGTGGTCAGCCTGGTCTCCCCTGTGGAGTCAGCAGAGTGATCTATTTCAAACATGAAAGGCCAACCTGAGGTTCTGAGCTAAATTACTTAAAACAGGCTTCTGGTTTTGCAAGCAAGAAATGATACCAAAGGAGGCTTGCCACGGGTGCAAAGAGAAAAGCCACATGTCTAATTTGGGGTGAGTGAAAAGCCTAGAGGAAGAAAAGCAATAGGCTACGTCCACCTCATCCAGCCTGAGCTCTGTTGGGGCACATGGAGTTGATGAGGTCAAGGTTATAGAGCTGACTCCCCACCACCCATGAAGCACTTAGCAGAGCTCTATCAGAGGCCACATTCCCCAGGGTCTAACCCCATCCAACTGGCTCAAAGGGGTAGCCAGTGGCCGTAAGGAAGCCCCAACCTCATCATTTGAAGACAAGTCTACCAGATGAGAAGCAGTCCCCAAATCAGAGAATCTTACAGATAACGTTTAGCTTCTGCTGCAAATGAATAGCCTTCACATATTCAAGGAAACTGCATGAAGACACAGCTGGAATTTGATATCCTCCATAAAGAAAATGTTTATCTTAATTTTTAAAAGGTGTCTTTACAGGAAAATATATTCTCTATTAGCAGGTCTTAGGCTTAGCAAGCTTTCTCTCAGGTCTGAGGATAATAAACTTGTGCAAGACATGAAAGCAAAATGTCTAGGCCAAAAGAATCTTCTGAGGAGTGAATAATCATATGACTAACATGCCCAAAACAATGCTTCCAGGAAATTCTTCCATAATAAACCAATGTTAGTTTTCATGGCCCACACTGAGTTCCTACCAATGAACTCGGCTTGGGTGATTCTCACCTGCTAGTCCTGGAACAAAATCTGTTCACAGAACTCTAAGCTCTAGCTAGCATGTCCTGGCCTCTTCAGCTAAAAGACAATTGGTGTCGTCGGGCTCCTGAGCACATTTTCATAATCAGCCTGTTCATGGGTGCACAGCAGCTGCTCGATTGATGGTGATAGACAGGGAGTACAGAGAGATGCCAGGAGTGCCCTCAGATCTGACATAACGAGGCAAACATCAGTCATTTAACTAAAAAGCTCATAAAGGTTCCATCAGCTGTGACACAGGAGTCTGTCTTAGGAGAAGCTAATGAGGAAATGTGGCAGTGCGAGCCTTTTCCTTAGACAGGAACAAGTTGTGAGGGAGCTGCATTTTTCGATGGAAAAAAAGAAAATTGAATTGAAAACTGTGCATATTCTTGCTCTGATGAGAAATGATATTGCTGTGTTTTGAAACACATGTCTGAAAGAAAAGATGTTTTTAAAAAAAGTGTTCCACTTCATTTGCCAAATGCTCAAGAGCACGTAAAATTAGTACTTGAAAGTGGTCACTTCTATGGAAGGCAACGTTACACAAAATGTAATCTGGGCCCTCTCAGAAAAGGAAATTTCTTCACTAATGATGCAATAAATTCAGTTCATGCCTTGAAAGAGTAGATCGTGGCTGGAAGCCATTAAATAAGGGATTCAGATAATAGTATATAAGCCACAAGAATAACCAGCATGTGCAGGACACTTTTGGGTATTTAAAACACTTGTACAGTATTTCATTTAATCTTTAGTGACAAAAGCAGAGAAGAAATGATTTGTAGCTGCATTTCAAAGACAAAGAAAAAGAACTGAGGAACTGAGTCAGTAGTGTGGCTGGGTCTGGAACCCAGGCCTCTGCCCTCCAGAGTCCTAGAGCTCCATGCCCCAGAGTTGAGCTGGGAGCAGGACTGACTTTATATAGTCAAGTGTTACTTCCATTCAAACACTGCCCAAGAAATGTGACATAAGCTAACGATGATGACCTAGTCCTACTGGCTCATGTCTGGATAGACTTTAGCTCCAATATTATCTTTTGATGGCATCACCAGTGACAGCAGCACAGGAAAAGCAATAAATTCAAGAGGAAGAAAAATTATACCACATTTGGATGAAGATTGCTAATGTTTCAATGAATATACAAGTTCATCATTTATATCAATATGCCCATAATACTCAGGTGGCAACAAGAGTATTCAAAGAGAAACAAAAGCAACCATCTCATATGACTGAGGAAACCTTACCCCTCAATTGGGGAAAGGAATTAGATAATAAAATAGGGAATTTATCTGTACAAGTGTTTTCTGAATGGAAAAATCACAAGACTGGTTATAAATCTGGTCATTTGGCACGCATGACCTCTTCCCCTGCCTATGTTTACCCTTCTATGAAATTGTAATGAAACCTACCCATTTTACTTGGTCTTGAGAGTAGAAAATATTTCCTCAAGAAAATAAATGTAACAAGCGTGGAAATTCCTTATTCTAGAAATTAGCAACCCCTGAGCTTCTTTCTATCTTGCCCTCATGCTTCTCAGCTTCTTCTAGAAGCATATATGGGTATTTTGTTTGGCGTCACTAGGGTGCCACCAAGAACACTCCCACATGATGTAATCCCCTGGGGTTCTGAATGAGGCAACGTTGGTGTTACCTGCACTGCCCAGCTGAGAATTTGAGAAGGAGAGGATGCATCTCATGGAGAGCCACCAAGGTCTCAGAAGTTTCAGAAATTGAAAAGAAAGGAAGAGAGTTTTAAAAGCATGCAGAGGTCATGGTCATGCCAATAGCCCTAAGTGGACCACCAGAGGCAAGGCCCAGCTAGGTGCCTACTCACTAGGAAGGGAAAGTATTAACAGAACACAAAGGCAGAAGAACAGCATTGCACCTTGCTAGGTCTCTCTGAGCAATATGATCCTTAGACAGAAGAGAAGAGAAGGGCTAATTACATATTCATGGATTTTCTTTCTTTGCTTTTTTCTGACAGCCAATGGCTGTCTTTGCTCCTCAGACAGCCAGCAAATCCAAGAATAGCTCTGTGTTCACAGCTCTGCTCTCTGTGAAGGTAGTAGATTTTAATGTCTTTCCAACTGCGGGTCTGCTGGTAATGATTAGCAGATGCCCTTCCTAAGGAGGAGTTACATTCGTGTTCTGGAGCAAGGTCTTCACATAAAGAGCTGCTCTATGACCAACCTCGGTTCCTAATTAACCCAACAATAGGCCTTTAGTACTACTGCAAGATGACACTGCTGTGGCATTTGACCATTTTACCTACTTCCTTTTCTAGGTGAGGTTACCTCAAAACATGGCCTTTTCAGGTTACTATAACATCGACAAAGAATCACTATTGTATGGGAAGACTTTAATTTTTTCCCAGCATCTGCCTTACAGCTGCACTATTTATATCGGTATTTTTTCACAGTTTACTTTCTGCAATGTATTTGGGGTAACAAGATTGCTATTTAGTATAATATACTAGGCTGGTGGAAGAGTGCCTGGTTTGCATGGAGCTGGGAAAGTTTCCCTGAGAAAGAAATGCATACCCTAAAGCTGCCTGGGTGACATACCAAATGGTAAACAATTACAGGGCTTTTGCGGACCTACCTGTTGGCAGCCGCATGGATTACAGAGCGACACCAAGAACCCTGATACAGTGGGGTCTGCATGGAATGCAGTTAAAACCATATTTCCAAATCCATAACATCCCACATGCCAATAAATAAATTCTTCTTTCTAAATGTCACCAGCTAGGTGATTTCCAGGCAGGCACTGCAGTATTTTCCTAAAACTATAGAAGAAGCAGCAGTCACCCTCCTCTGAACCCTAACTTCCTGGTGTCTGGCATTACCCCTGAAAGTTCAGGATTCATATTCCAAATGCTGCAGGTGGTCACCCTTTGGGGATGGATGTTAATGAAGAGATGCTCCCAGACCGGAGCCAAACCTGTCAGAGCGCAAAGGGGACAGTCTGTTTGGAATAACTTTCTAATTTCTCATAATTCACCCTACCAGAATTAACATCCATGGCATCGATGACAGCAGATTTCAAAGGTCACATCAGCACAAGGAAAGTCTCTCACTGTGTCTGCGTTCCCCTCCCCCAACGTCAAAAGAGCAAAGTTCTCCAAGTCTGTCAAGTTGATAGTCTTGCCACTGTACCGAAAGACCTGCTGGGCGAGGTGTGACCAGGGGAATTTCCCAACTCCTCTGCTGCACAGGCCAACCCAGTTCAGCTCTTACCTGGCCACATGCCATGTGGGTCCCTCAGTGACATACATGGCTTATGTGATCTCCATGGTGAGTACGGATAACTGAAATGTGAGTGTGCTGTTGCATTTCTATCAGTTTTAATGCTGACTCACCATGGAACAATCGACCAGGAGGACTGTAATGGACTTTAATTGAGGCCAGTACAGGTGCTCTCAAACAATCCGGGGCAGCTAATCAGAAAGGAGAGGCTGTGGCTCACAGGTGACCAAACAAACATGACCGCGTTAGTAAACTAGCACTAATTGTGCAATGTTTTCAAAGCTCTGCCTTTAGCTGAAGCACAACTTTCCACAATGGCAAGTAAGTATGGTAATCAGTTGACACCCAGATTTTGGCTGTTAACAGGAAGTGATGGGTTTGTAGAAAAAAAAAATTAAATGGTAATTTCTGCAAGTTGAATCACTGAACAACTCCATTGGCTCAATCTGATCTTTATTAGAATCTGGGATTCAAAGGTCAATCCCTCCTCTGCCCCCCGTAAATAGTTTCCCTCTGGTTTATCGGGAGGGCTGACAAAGTGGAGATCTGATGAGGTGACACGAGGACTGTCTACTGCACATCTATGGCCTCTGCCAGTTTTAAGTGAGACCCTTAAAGCAACAGCACTACTGACACGTCATCATTTCAAAGAGTGACTTTGACACACGCACATAATTGTATTAGAAATGTCTAGATTTTACACATATGAACAAATATTGCTGCTTCAGGATTAAAACTCACATTTCATTCATTTGGAAAGCTGTGCTATGTATAAGCCCATGTGGGTACATGCGAAGCACAAGAACTATGCTGGAGACAGTCACGGAGTAGGCTATTTTCCTCCTGTTAGAAATCCAGCAACAGCATTGAAAGGACCATTCTCAGGACTAATGAAGCTACCACAGCTAAAAGCACGCTGCTGCTCCCTGAAGAGGAGCTCACGGGACTGCCTTTGGGGGGACACAGAAACCTGTGCAGAATCAATACAATCAGCAAGCCTGCCTGTGACATCTACTATGCATAAAGTGCATGCAGAGTGACCAAGAAATCGCAGAACCTGAACACACAGGAAATGGACTAACACTTGGGAAAACAGAGACTAGAACTGTAAGCATGCATGAGAAACAAATCGATTTGTAAGTCAATAAATACACTTTTTCAATAAGAGTGCATATAACTCTGGATTCGATCTGTCCCATTTGCAAAGGTAGCTTGGGGCCAGAAGCACTTTTCACCACCTCGCCTCTTCCCCTTGGCAAAGAGATAAGGGTAACTTCAATGTGAAGTTTCCTTTTAAGGGCTCAACTCAGACTTTCATTACAGGCCTTTTTCAAGATGTAGTACTCTAATGCTCAAGCAGTTATGCATTGATACACTCTTTCTAGGAGTTATTAGCCCCTTAAAGCCATGTTTTTGTAATCACCTTTCTTTCTTCAATTATGCAATTTATTACATATTTCATGCTAGGTATTACAAAACTCTGAAGCTAGTCACAGGCATTTTGCTTAATAAAATATTCATATGCTAAAATGCATGCTTTTTCATGATGAGTAATATGTTTAAAAGTAATTTCCCATTGGTCATCCAATTTTGGAGTGGTCGGCCCTTTCTGCCTTTAGAAACACTGTTTGAATCGAGGTAAAACTAATAGCCCTTCCTGTACATAGCCCCTAAATATGCAAAAGCTGAGCTGGCTGTATAATGTTACAACTGTTTTTGTTTAATGCAGAAGCTATCTCCCCCTCTAGATTGAGAATTATCAGTTAATTGAGAGTGTCGGGCTGAGGTTATGAGAACAAGAAATACTCATAACCTTACTCACTGTTGGGTCCCCAGTACCGAGAATGGGGTCTGGAACCCAGAAGGTGAAAGGTTTTGGACCCAAAGATAAAAATCATTCTGAAGTGCAAGACGAAAGGAAGATGGAGATCCAATTCGCAGGATTAAAGTGGTTTTTACTCCACCTGGAGTGTAGATGAGGGTGAGATTCCTGACTAGGGAGAAATCCGCACGTGGGCTACGGCGGACTGGGATATAAAGGATTAGAGCAGCCAGGATCGGCCTGTCCATAGCGTTACCTGGGCAGGTAGGTGGGACAAGGTTAGGAAGGTCTGGATTGGTCCATTCACTATTTCCTGGGAGGGACATGCTATCCAGGAAAGAGATCTTTCCTGGGTGAGTCGGTAACTTGGTTCTATCAGCATGTACTCAGTATATAAATGTCTGTTGAAAAAAAATAAGGAATCTTGGATGGAGGTTAAGGGAAGAAGGAAGGGGGGAAGAAGGAGAAAGGGAAGGAAGGAAGGCTAGCCAGGAAAGAGGAAAGAACAGCTGTACTAGGTGTGTGATCCTGGGCGAGTAATTGACCTTCTCTAATCCTAAGCCCCATAGGGGCCAACGAAGACAGTGAACCAGAGAATTTCTGAACTCCTTGCCTGTTCCATAAATCTGTCACTCTATGACTTAAATTGTCCAATGACATCAATGATAATATAGATAATAAAAAGTTCTTTGCTCGCCAATGAAATACATCTAAGTATTCAGAAGAGAGCCCCCATTAGTTCAATATCTGTCCCATTTTCCAAACACTGAAGAATTCTTTGTTTCAAATATTTAAACTACACTGGAAAGATGAACTGGGCACGTATTTGCTTAATTTGCAGACTGACAGAGCTCACTTTCGGAAATGTTTCCATAGGTTTACTAAAACACTTATCACCACTCTAGTTCAACAATTGAGTATTAACCTCTTGTAATAATGTACACTTAGAAAGGGAAAGAAAGCTAATGTCACCTAAAATGAACACTTGTGGAATATTAATCTCTTCTAACTCTAAAAGCCTAAGATGTACTTCCATCGTGACATGGCTGAAATTATCTTCTGCTAATATAAATGCTATTGCCACTAATTCCCCTACTTCCACCCAGAAGTGAGGTAATGAGGTTTTCCAAGCATCCATAAAACCCTATAATTCAAGGTTAGTTAACACTGTGTATTTGCTGAGCTAGTACTTATATTGCAACATGCAAGAGCATTTGTACAACTTTACATTCAGCATAAGTGAGTCTTTAGCAAACAAATTTAGAAACCTTTTTTCCAAAAAAAAATCATATTTTCCCAAGTTTGAAATAAATTCTAAGGTCATACACGTCATCTGAATGCACACCTACTCAAACTGAGTTCTTAATACTCACACAGTCATAAATGTGTCCCTATGAGGCACTTCCTCCATTGTACACCATTCTACATGCTAAAGGAGGTGACCGAGAGTGCTTGGCCCTGACATCTCTCTCTCTGTAACAGCAAAGGCTAGTTGAGTGATTATATTATTTAATTCAAGCAAGTTCATATAAATAACCCCCTTCACATCTGTACATAAAATTTAAAAAAAAAATGATCTCCTATAGAACAAAAATTAAACACCTTGATTTGGAGCCAGAATTCCCCACTGTGGGTCCTTGGGCAAGTTACTTAACATCTCTGTGCCTCAATTTGCTCTCATCTGTAAATGGGGGGGGGGGGTGATAGTAACATCTTTCTTACAGGGTTGGTGAGGAGAGTAAACAGACTGATACTTGTAAACCATGTAGATGAGTGCCCATCATACGGTTTGACTCACATAAGAATTACTCTACTGCTCCCTCTGTGATTGGATGCTCCCAACACATTTCAGGCGTTCCCTCCCACTATTTCTATTTTGAACATTCCCATCTAGACTGGTTTATTCAGTCTTCTTAAATTTCCTCTTATGTTTGATTACCTTTGTGCTTTCACACAATAAGTAGCGTATTTATTGAGCACATACTATGCCCCAAGCATTGTGCTTAACGTTGCATGCATTACCTTGTTTCAGCATCACAAGATCTCAGTTCAGATGAAGGTAACTGCTGCTTGGAGGCATAAGTGATTTGACCCCAACTGCAGGGTTAATAAATGGCAGAGCCAATAGTGAAATTCAGGAATGAAATCCTCCGGTACTCTCTTCAAAACCACTGGGAAGCCCTACCTATTTTTGTACCCATTAGACTGTTCTACCTTCTGTAACAACTTTCTAGTTCTTCTCACCTACTCATGTGCTTTCCAAAACCATCTCATTCTCAACTCAGTCTCAGACGTTCCTGGTCCAATCCAGTTCTCAGAACTCTCAGAGCAGTCATGACCTCTTTGGAAGCTCAGACAATCCATTAGTCAAGTAATCATCTGATATCCTGAACAGTACCTCTATTTTGTTGAATTCAGAAAGAATTAATTTTCTTTTTGTACATGTTTTGCGTATTTCTCCAATTAGTCTGATGCTCTGTAAAGTCAGGGGACAAATCTCATGTTTATGTCCTAAATAGTACTTGGCACAAAGTAGGTATTCAGTTAAAAAGTGATTATTTGTTTTAACCCTAGGGACAAATAAGTAGGTCAAGCTGACCTTGGCTCCTCACTTTAACAGCTGGTAAGCAGACATAATAAAATTCAGATTTTCAATCCCTTCCTTGATTATTCAGTTATTACATCAGTCATTTTCTCGTTTTCTCTCTTGGATGCTAATGTTTGATTTAGTTTCTCTGGCACCATTATAAAAAGTTTCCCCAAACCCAGCATTGGAAAATAAGCTGCAAAATAATAAAATGACTTTTTTTCTAGGCAAAAAGCAACACCTTATTCGAGATTCATTTACTAGAGATTTGCTTAATTAAAATAAGCTTTAAAATGATTATCTCTATGAACTGGTGTAAGATCCAGGACATATTTTTAAATGAAAAAGTTCTGACGTTCAAAAGCATGTAAATGTGTCACAGTGATTTTTAAAAGAAAAGAAATAAGCAAAGGTGGGGAAATAAAATCCTTAAAGGAATTCAGTCAGAAATAAATAAAATGTACTATATTTCTAAAGAATAACAACCATGCAGGGGGTGGGTGTGTAAGAGGATTGAGAACTAACCCACGTGATTTGAGCACAGTCTTTAAACTACATACCCTTAGGCTCGAGACAAAAACAACTCCAAGCAAATGTGCCACTAGTTAGTAGACTTCGTTCCACAGTGCCATGGCTTAGTAATTATGAAAGTACTTTCCACATATGCTAGAATTGAGTCAAGAAGGTAATATGTGGCGAATAATGGGACCCCGGTTTCTCAATGTCAGAAAAGGAGTTATAAATATGAAAAAGAAAAAAATAATGAGCCCTTTGATGTTGGATGAGAACTAGAGGTCTGAGTACACATTCGTGGCTTTTAATGCATATCTATACAATGTTGAAGTCTATAAAGAAAGATAGGACTAGATAATAGGATGTGCGCATGTACATATGTCTGCAGACATACATCTATGTACTCCTGTGCATTTTCTAGTTCTATTTGCTAAGAAGGCTTAGAATCATTTGCAGAGGAGTTTTAGGAAAGTAAAACCACTTGTATGACACTATGATATTGGGAAGCGGGGTAGATGCAGGGGCAAGGGCTACATGGGAAATCTCTGTACCTTCTTGCTCAATTTTGCTATGAAACTAAAAGGGGTCTAAAAAATAAAATGTATTAAGAACTCGTCATTTGGCATCCACCATAATAAGATCTGATACAGTGGAATCATCAATGAGTCCTAGAGCTAGTGAGTAAAACTTCTTTTTCGTAATGGCTTTACGGAGCTATAATTCACATACCATATAATCATATAATTCACCACTTTAAAGTGTATAATTTAGAGGGTTTTAGTATATTCACAAGGTAATGGAACCATAACCATTATTTTCAGAACACTTTTTATTACCCCAAGGGAAATCCTGTACCCATTAAGCAGTTGCTTCCCATCGCTCCTTCCCCTGAGCCCCTTACAAACCACTAATCCACTTTCTGTCACTGTGACTTGGCCTATTCTGGACATTTTGTACAAATGGAATCACACAATACGTGGTCTTCGGGGTCTGGCATCTTTCACATAACATGGTGTTTTCAAGGTTCCTCCCGGTTATGGTACAAGCTGGGACGTGCACCAGTATTCCTTCCTGTTGTGCTGACTGCTATTCCATTGTACTGGGATACCACACTTGCCTTTTCTGTTCAGCAGGTGAGTGATAAACATTTGGATTGTTTTTACTTTTTGGCTACTGTGATTAGTGCTGCTGTGGATATTTCTGTCCAAGTTCTGATGTGAGCAGATGTTTTCAATTCTCTTGCATATATTCTTAGGAGGGAAATTGCCGGGTGATATGCTGTGTGTTTAACTGTTCAAGGAACTACCAAACTGTGTTCCACAGTTTGGAAATAACTGCATCATTTTCTATTCCCATCAGCAATGGATGAGGATTCTGATTTCTTTCCCTTTTCATCAACACTTGTTATTGTGTGTCTTTTTGAGTATAGTCACTCTAATGGATGGAACATGGTACCTCATTGCAGTTTTGATTTGCATTTCCCCATCACTAACGTTGAATATCTTTTCATATGCTTATTGGCCATTTGTACATCCTCTTTGAAGAAATACCTGTTCATGTGCTCTGCCAATGTTTTAATTGGTTAGTGGGGAAAACTTAGCCAAGGAGCAATAGAATTTACGTAGTCTCAGAGTATGTCATACAAGATGCTTACTAATTACAGAGGGAAAAATACTAACTTTACAGGGAAGAAACCTGGCAGACACCTCCTTGAACAAGTGATCAAAGTTAACACGACACGTAATGGGATGAATCGATGGTATGTACCTCCTGAAATGAGGCACAGGGGAGGACACAATGTTACTTGTGTCACTTCTGTGGTGTTCCTGCCAATAGTACATCATCTGAGCCTCATCACCGGAAAACTAACAAGACAAGCCTAAATGAAGACAAAACTAAGAAGACAAACTTAACGGAGGACACTTTGCAAAATAACAAACCTATATTATTCAAAAATGTCAAGGTCATGAAATTAAAAAGGCAGACTGAGAAACTGTTCCAGATTAAAGGAGACTAAGGAGACATAATGACCAAGTGCACTGCGTGATCCTACATGTTCTGCTGCTGCAAAGGATATATATTATTAGGACACTCAGCAACATCCGGATACAGTCCTTAGATTAATGTCTCTAGTATGCTGATCTTGGTCCGTACATTGTACTTACGTAAAAGAACCTTTGTTTGGATGAAATATACTTTGAACTATTTAGGGCTAAGGAGAACCATGTTTGCAGCTTATTCTCAAAACATTCAGGCAGAAAAGTGCATGTATGTATAAATACACATATACGTATACATATATATTATAGAGAGATAGATTGGAGAAAGTAATGTGGTCAAATGTCAACATTGGAATCTGGGTGACAGGTAGATGAGAATTCTTTGCACAATTTTTGCAAATTGTTTGTATTTCAAAAAGTTAAAAGAAAAAAGGCTTGAATAGTAGTATAGAGTTGATCCTGCTTGTAATTTACATAAGACATAAAATTGTTTAATTTCAACACACTGATTTAAAGGAACAAAAATTTAAAAGAACTAACATTGTCATTTTATTTCACTTATTTTTACCTTAAAGAAATAGCGAATAACTTGGGCCATTTATTTGGGAGTTCTACAAATCCAGGATGGGCTGGTTCCAAGGATAAGCCCCCTAAGAGTCTCCAAGAAGCTGAGTTCAATTTGGTAACCACAGGCTTCACTGACTCACAACCAGTAGCAGCCATCTGGCAAATAGGAGGAACTGGCACAAAGCCCCTAGATATGAATGGACAACTGTATCCGGGCAAATCTAGCACTTACTGGAGAAGTCACTGAAGTGCTAGTTCCATAGAGGCACCGTGGTCACGGTAGTAAAGCGTGTTCAGCTCGGGTCGCACTCTCTGAGCTCATACCAACTTGGCAACAGAGCAGGTGGCAGTAACCTACTGTGTTTTGCTGTATATAATGGGCACTCAATGCCCAAATTTTGAGGGATGAATAAGATACACATTATTCTTTTTGTTGTTATTGGAACAAAAAATTTCTTGTACTTTACATCCGTTCTTGTGTTTTATAATTCTTTGTCACATAAAATGTTTTGTACCAAAATATGTTGAAAAGTAAGTGCTAAAATTCCACTATCATACACAGAACGAATACCAAAATATGAATTTTCAATAAAAAATTTGAACAAAAGCTTTTGCCCTGAAAATCTGTATCAAAAACACAGATGCACATTATACACGGGAGTGCATTATACACGTCACTGGCAAATTCTAAAAGTTATATGTTATCCTCCAAATATACCATAGCAGTGCAAGACCCAAAGGGAATCACTTTAATTTGACTATTTCCCCTTCTCATTCCCAGCACACCAAAGAACTCCAGGCGAATTCTGTCACTTCTCTGCGTCACTCATAGCACCTCCCAGTGATTTACTCTAAAGAAATCGTCATGTTTATCATATTTATTTGGCTACCTTTCAGACTGAAGGCTTTAATAAAGCTCAGCGGGCAGGATTATGACCAGCTTTCAAGGCACAATCGCAAGAGATCAAACTACTTTTACTTGATTTTCACACTGCATGCAGTGGTTGCCCTTCAATCTTATTTAGTCTGGTTTTCACGCAGGTCTTTGAGCAGCAAAATATTCTTGCTGTACTATTATATTTAATAAAATAAACATGAAACAGTATTTATATCAGGGCATAAATGAATAATAGCATCATTTAAATATATTACTACAGACGACTCTCTTTTTACTATGGCAAATGACAACAATCCCTTTATTTCTCAAAATGTGTAGCTGTGATATACATGCTGCTGATAAAAGCCTGTTATTCACTGAACTAAATTGTGTTTGGCCTTGCATTGAACTCAGAGAAAATTGTGCATGTGCATCTCAGGTAAAATTTACCTCTATATAGATGCACGCGTTACTCCAACGTTATTTACAGACAAAATATATTGAAGACAATCTGGTAAGAAATGTGGAGGCTATATTTGGCCATTCCAGCCACCAATTACAGACATGCTTGGGATTTCAGTTCAGCATATGGAAACTAACAATCGTGCTTAATTATCACAACGAAAACATTTTTATTTAAAATTACTATTTGATTGTGTCTGCTGCTACATCACTCTAAGGGTGCTTGCATTTCTGATCATAGACATATTTTCTATAAGTTTACAAGGAGCCTGATGTCTGATGCTTCAAAACAACTTAGCTACTGTGCTAACAGGCATGGTTAAAGTGTAGCCTAGAAACAAAATCCGCACAGCCTCTGGAAAAAGGCATCCTTTCTAGCAGCACCCCCTGAAATCCCTCTTGAGGGAAAACCTTTTGATTTTTAATTAATTAACATGATAACAGTGATTTATTTGTGTGTGTGTGGGGGTACCTTTCTGAAACATTCCCCTTGCACACTTCTTTTTTTTCTATAATGGATGTACATCTTAAAGTGAGAGATTTAAAAACAATGTAATTTGTTAAATCAATGTTTCACAGTTCGTGTTCAAATATCCTTGTCCAGAAGAACGCTAGTTAGGTAATAAATATGATATCTCTAAGTGTCCCAGGAGGTGCGTTTCTACCAAACAGAACACATGGATAGGTTGCAAAAATAATGCCAAATAAGAATATGAAGCAGCTTGATGATCTTTACGCAGTTCAATATGAAAGCAACATTGACAGGAACATTTATTGGCACCTATTCTGTGCTGAACACTGCATAAAAGGCTGGGGATTTAAAAATAAATAACATAGAATCTTTGTCCTCAACAACCTTGAAGTTTTGCAGCAGTGGGGACAAACATGAAAGCAGATCCCTTGCTAGGGCCATGGCATGGTTTACACGGGGCATTTGCTTCAGTCTGGGAGGAGCAGGTACCACGAAAGACGAAGAGATCACTCTTAAGTGGAGTCCTGAAAAGAATAAGTTGGTGGGGAAGAACGGGGTTACTGGGAAGCTATCAAAACTGACATCCTGGCCCTCAAGACGCAACCAAGGGAAATGTGAAAGAGATAGCCGAAGAGACAAAGCAGAGACATTTGGGAATAAGTCAACGAGCCTTTGCGAGCAGGTAAACTTCATTAAGTACAGGACTCCAAATTTCCAAGACCCGAAAGCACAAGCAAAACGATATAAGAAAGGGTACCTCCAATTAGAGGTATCTGAGATTTTGTGACTGACTACATTCACGGAAAAATTAAATGCCAAGAGCTAAAGTAACTGTGACACATGACCAAATCAAAGCGACAAGATAATGCCCCGACTGAGCGAATGGAGAACGAATCTCAGCCTTTCGCTGAAGCATCAGTCCAGCATTTGCCTGGCAATTCTAAAAAGAATCACAGAGGAGCTGCAACTTATCAACAGATGGATGGAAGCTGGGCCAGCAACGCAGTCAGAATCCTAATGACAGGACAAGCATAGCCTCAGAGGTGAAAAGTAGGTGGGGCCTAGTGCAAGAGAGACACAGAGCCTTGTTGTAAAGGCATTCGGGGGAGAAAAGACCATACCTTGAGTGTATTTACCATAAAGGAAGGATCAATGTAAGATAAGAGGAAATTCTGGGGCTCTGAGGAGGATCCCCATTATTCAGAGGCATTTGGAAACAGGGAGTGCAGGACAAAATAGTCAAAACACTGATGGGCTTCCATGAGATGGCATTTTTTTGTGTGAGAAAGTCAATTTTAAATAGTGAGCAGAAAAGTAGAAGTCATAATAAAAAGAGGTCTCTGCTCGTCTTTATCCTTTTTACTCTTCCATGATCTGTTAATGCTATTGCTAATCATTTTCTTCATCGGTCCTGGAAAGCGGAGGCTTGGGAGTCTTAGACACTGCAGTTGCTTGTGGAATAAACCTGAGCAAATAACAGCATAACATGGTTTATGAAACCAGAGGGTTTACACTCTATAAATAACTTCCAGTTATTCTTATTCTTCACACGTACACTATTACTGAAGACTGGATGATAGCTTTTTGCTATTGCCGGGTTGGTTTCTTACACACACACACACACACACACACACACACGTCCAAGGTAATGACGATATTGATTCTAAGAGACGCTTTTTAAGACAAATAAAAGAGCCACACAACTAGTCTAACAGAACAGGTCTAGAAACTTAGTGGTAATGCTTTATTCTTTTTTCATGAATCGCAATTGTGTAATGCACTTGAAAATCCTACTTCCTAATATCATCAGAGGTTTGGGGCAGCATTAGAAGAGGATGTGATACCTTAGAGATACTCAAGACAGCAGAGTGGCCTATGCTATTTTGTTGTAAATTAAGTTCTACATTTTCTCTTTAATAAAAAAGTAATAACCTGTGACTGAACAGTGCTAGATAAAGTATGAAAACAGAGGCTTGCATGTGAAAACATTTCAATTAAACGGAGAATTCAAATATAGAGCAAAGAGAACCAATTTAGCAATTCAAACAAAAAATAATTTTATTATGAAGGATAGATTAGTTTCTTTCTCTCTGTCTCTCTCTCATGCACACACACGCACAACAAATTCATACTCATTTCACTAAACCAGGTGAATTGGGAAAAATGCTTTTCTTGTCTTTGCTAGACAGCCACCTCTTTTGGTTAAATATAATACTCAAAATGTGCCTAATTCTTATAATCCAAATATGTGACACTGCTTGGGTTTCCATGACTACTGCTCTGGAAACCATATTAATTATTCAAGAGGTCCATGCCATTCTCCTAAGGAATGCTGGGAAATGCAACATGCCATTATAAAGGGAATAGCTGTTAAACAGACTGCATGACCAGATCTAAATAGGAAAGTTAGTCCCTTGAAGTGCTGACATCGTTCTGATAGCATTAAGCAGTATTATTTAAACTCCTTGAAACAAAATGAGACGAGGGAATGAAAGAGTTTCGCTTCACGTTTAATACCTTAACAATCTTCATAAGACCAGATAATTGTCGCTTCTCCTCACTCCTCTGCTAAGATCTTATTTTCAACCAAGTTGGCTGCCTTGCATTGAACAGGGCTCTCCTATGAAACTTTCTCCCAAAGGCTGCCATTTTGACATTACAGAACTTACAGCAAATCGGATAATCCAGTTACTAAGACAAACTGTGACTGGGCATCGGGGTGCCATATCTGCCGAACCTTGAATACAACAATGACTGCAACGAGTGTAGCTTATGCTTTCGCCTTCATCATAAATCACATCAGCAAGGCAGAAGCAAGGAGGTCTGTCTGTTCAGCAACACACACACTGCTACTGACTGGCTGTCCTAGCTAAACCTACCCGTGCCAATCCTGTAGCAGAGCAATGAGGGGCATGATCAGCCCAGTTACTCAAAAGCTGAGGAGAGGAAAGCTAGCAGCTACATGGTAAACGCTCTAAGTTCCCTCAGGGCTCAGAGACACTTAGGACACTTCCATTTAGTTTTATTTGCGCTTATTACATGGATCATAATAATATATTATTTATCATATTACTCTGGTTCATTGTATAATTTATCATTACTTACATTTACAATTACTTGCACTTATTAGCAAAAGAAACTGATTTTCAAAGAGATGGTTATTGCAACAAGTCACAAGTTAAAGTTTCTAAGTTCAGGCTCGGTGCCCGTAGCTCAGTGGGCAAGGCACCCACCACATACTCCGAAGCTGGTGGGTTCGAGCCCAGCCCGGGCCAGCTAAAACAACAATGACAACTGCAATAAATGTCTTCATATAGTGATTAAAAGGCCATGAAGGCTATGTTAAATAGTTCAATGAAAATATTTCAGATTGTATATGAAGTCAGCACATTGTGCCCAATGATTGCACCAATGTACACAATTATGATTTAATAAAAATTTTTAAAAAAGAAAAAAAAAGAAAAGAACAAGTGATCCCATTTCATTGTGGGCAAGAGATATGAACAGATGCTTCTCTGAAGAAGACAGGTGCGTGGTCTACACACACCTGAAAAAATGCTCATCATCTTTCATCATAAAAGAAATACAAATCAAAACCACTCTGAGATACCATCTAACTGCAGTAGAGTAGCTCACAACACAAAATCCCAAAACTACAGATGTTTTCATGGATCTTACATGGAGGTCCATGTGGATCCATGTGGAGAAAAGGGAACACTTCTGCATTGCTGGTGGGAATGCAAGTTAGTACGTTCATTTTGGAAGGAAGTTTGGAGAACACTCAGGGATCTAAATGCCATTTGATCCTGCAATTCCTCTTCTAGATGTATATCGAAAGACCAAAAATCATTTTGCAACAAATATATTTGCACCAGATTGTTCATTGCAGCTCAATTCATAATTGTCAAGTCATGGAAGAAGCCCAAGTGCCCATTAAACCATGAATAGATTAATAAATATGGTATATGTATACCATGGAACACTATGTAGCATTTAAAAAATGGAGACTTTACCTCTTTTGTGCTTACATGGATGGAGCTGGAAAATATTCTTCTTAGTAAAGTATCTCAAGAATGTAAAACAAAATATCCAATGTACTCAGTACCACTATGAAACCAGTTTATAATCACTCATACTTTCATATGAAAGATGAATCACAACTCTAGCCTAGGATGAAGGGGGGAATGGGAGTGGGTGTGTGAGGGGGTGGGTCAATAGAGGGAGTGTTAACAAGGGGACCACACCTATGGCACATATTGCTAGTACAAGTTGGATCTAAAAGGTTCAGAACACAAATGTCTTTACAGTGTAATTGGATAAATGAGGTGAAGGCTATATTAATTAATAGGATGTAAGCACTCCAATTTGTGTAAATAATCAACATATTGAATCTCAAAATGGCATAAATGTATTCATGATCTATGTACAAATGACTTAATAAAAAAAGAATAAAGAAGAAAAATTTAATATCCAATTAAAAATAAATAAATAAATAAATAGCTATATCAAGATCTCAGAAATGTTGCATGTTTGTTCTAGGTAAGAAAAATGTCAAGGTAATAATGATAATGAGAATGTTAAAAATTTCATGAGCATTATAATATGTGAGGCAACATTCTAAGTGTTTTATCTATTTTTATATACCTATTTTGCACAACTTCATGATATAGTGAATATTAATCCTACTTTATACTTGAGAAAAATCAGGCACAGAGAGGTTAAGTAACTTCCTCACATGCACATAGCTACTTATTCCTTCATTAATTCTCATAATTTCTGGACTCATAATGAAAATCACAGCTCCCTCTAATAGAGCACTAAGAACTGTCTACATCATTGTGTTCATGATCACATTTAAGGATTCTACCTTTTGTGATGCACACTTCTTAACTATAAATTGACAAATTTTACTAACACAATGTGTGGCTTTTGAACTGTTCAAAGTCTTGAAAATCCCTGCATCTGTTAAGGTAAAACCTAAATTTACAGGTTTTTTCTCAAAGGCACAGAGAAAAGTGGCTTACCTAAGACAAAAAAGCTAATAAGTAGCACAACCAAATCAAAATGGAAGGATTTTTAAATTATTTTAGTATAAATCTGATGTAGGTTTTGATAAGTTAAGCTGTATGCTGTAAAGTCAAGAGCAACCACTAAAATAAACCCTCAAAATATAGTTTAAAATTGTTAAAAGAATAAAAAAGCTACACTTAAAAATACCCACTCAAGAGAATGAGAGAAACACAGGACAAAAGTAGTCATGAAAATACAGAAAAAATTAAAATGCTGTGCAAAAATACAACCATGTCAATATTAACATTAAATATGAATGATTGGACAATTAAATCAAAAGGCAAATATTATAACACTAAATTAAAAACAAGATCCACCCATATGCTATCTATAAGATATATACTTTGGATTCAATGATACAAATAGTTTGAAAGTGAAAGGATGGAATAAGTTATACCTAAAAACAAATCACCCACACTTCCATATGAAAGCTATAACTCAACTGCAGCCCAAGATGAAGGGGGAAGAGGAGGGGGAGGGGAGGAGAGGATGGGTAATTGGTGGGACCACAGCTATGATGCATTTTACAAGGGCACATGTCAAATCTATTAACCGTAGAACATAAATGTCTTAACACAAGAATTAAGAAAATGCAAGGAAGGCTATGTTAACCAGTTTGTTGTAAGTATTTTAAATTGTATATAAAACCAGCACGTTGTACCCCATAAATGCATTAATGCACACAGCTATGATTTAATTTTTAAAAAAAGGGAGCTGGAATGGCTATAGGAACATTGAGAAAAATAGATTTTAAAATAAATACCGTTTTTAAGGAATAGAGAGACATTTTCAAATTATCAAATGGTTAATTCATCAGTAAAATTGTATGATTACTGATATATGTATCATTACACAAACGCACAAAATGCATGAGACAACAATAATTGAAGAGAGAAATAGTCAATTCCACAATGAAAGTTGGAGAATTCAATACCCCACATCCAATAATCAATAGAATAACTATACAGAAAATCAAAAAGAATACAGATTAATTGAGAAATGACATACACCCAGACCTAACAGTCATTTATAGAAGCTTCCAACGAAAGACAGTAAAATATATTGTGTTTTCTTTTCAAGTTTACATGGAATATACTTCAGGTAGACCATACATTATGCCGTAAAAAAGCTGCAATAGACCTAATAAGATTAAAGCCATATGAAGTATGTTGATAGCCTATTATAGAATTAAATTAGAAGTCATGAACAAAAGAAAATTTGGCAAATTTTTAAAATTTATAGGTTAAACAATATGCTCTGAAATACCAGTGGGTCAAAGAAGAAATCATAAAGGAAAACGCATGAAGATGAACAAATATGAAAACACAGCATACCAATATTTATGTAATGCAGCAAAAGTATTTTTCTGGTATTTGTAGCTGAAAATAATTATATTTTAAAAATAATAATGTTCTCAAAATAATATCCTACCATTTTACCTTAAAAATCTTAAAAAAAAAAAAAAACAAATAAGTAGAGAAATAAGAGCGGTCTAAATGTAAAGCAACCGCATGGAAGGAAATAATAACTATTAGATAAAAATTAACATAATAAAGAATAGAAAAATATTACATACCACATTTTGACAATTGTGAATTTAGCTGCAATAAACATTTCACTGCAG
>CAUYRH010084707.1:0-13543 GCA_963574655.1 Perodicticus potto
TGTTTGGTTTTTTTTTTTTTGTGTTTTTGTTTTTTTTGTGTTTGTTTTTACTTCGTGGTTTATTTTTTTTTTTTCTTTTTATTTCTTTCTTTCTTTTCTTTTCTTTTTTTTTTTTTTTTTTTTTGTAGTTTTTGGCAGGGGCTAGGTTTAAACCTGCCACCTCTGGCATATGGGGCCGGCACCCCACTCCTTTGAGCCACACACGCTGCCCAATACTTGGATTTTTTGCCACATCTATCACATATAGAGTTAATTTTACCCTTCAAAGAAATATTCAGGTCATTTTGATTTGAAATCTCACACAGAAATGCTGCATTCCTATACAAATCTCTCAATAATTCATATTGCTGATTCTGTTCTTCATAAAGTTGATCTATTATCACAGAGATAAAATTTTGGTTAACACCTGTCCCTTCAATAGCAAGTCCACCCTGAATACCTTCAAACAGAAACATGGTGCACTGTCGTCGAGCCCCACACGCTCTCACCAGCCAGCCTGCTGCGGTAGTGGGGCCAGCCAGGTGGGGAAGTTAGGACTAAATCATGAGTGTAGCAGCATTCAATTTAGCCTGCATGACTTACTAATGTTCTAACTGTGCCAGTCAATCTGGGAGGATCATTTTGTTGAAATTTATTTTAATCTTTGGTACTTTAAAGATGTTAATTTTCAAAGTAAAAGTGTGATAAACAAAAATGTATAAATAAAAATATAAGGATTTGTTCTGCAAAATCTGGATTCAGTGAAAAGGCTGCACTTAAAGACCTACAAGGCCACCTGTGGCCTTCAGGCTTCAGGTTTTCTCCCCTGCACTCCCTCCTCTGCTGGGCACTGGTGTGAGTGGTCAGCTTAGTATTCAGGGCCACACAATATATCATGCAGTATTAACTCCCCTGTCAGAGATAATGGGGTTCTGTGAAATAGGATATGGATGTTATAATTGAGTAGCAATATCAAAATCAGTTTTTGAAATAATGTTGAATGAATAAACAAGTGTATAAAATTGTTCATGTGTAAAATGAACAATTGTTCAT
This sequence comes from Perodicticus potto, assembly GCA_963574655.1. NCBI lineage: Eukaryota > Metazoa > Chordata > Mammalia > Primates > Lorisidae > Perodicticus > Perodicticus potto. Next base: position 1,033 of record CAUYRH010084707.1, read on the forward strand.
GTGTAAGATGAAACTTAGAGTAGTTGATATTAATCTAATGGCATTGTGGGTAGAAAAATTTTAATTCCTTTCATAATACTTTAATGCTGATTTAGTAACAAACAAATATTTTTACATAAGAAGAAAACTCAAGGAAACAGTAAGCCTTCTTGGGAAGATAAAAAGAACTTGTATAGGCCAAGGTGGCTCACTCCTGTAATCCCAGCACTATCAGAGGCTGAGGTGGGTGGATCGTCTGAGCTCAGGAGTTAGAAACCAGCCTGTAACTGGGTGTTGTGGCAGGCACCTGTAGTCCCAGCTATTTGGGAGGCTGAGGCAAGAGAATCGCTTAAGCACAAGAGTTTGAGGTTGCTATGAGCTGTGACGCCACAACACTCTACCGAGGTTGATATAGTGAGACTCTGTCGAAAGAAAGAAAGGAAAGAAAGAGAGAAAGAAAAGGAAGGAAGGAAGGAAGGAAGGAAGGAAGGAAGGAAAAGAAACCAGCCTGAGCAAGAGAGAGACCCTGTCTCTGCTAACCCAGCATTGACTTGGGAGGCTGAGGCAGGAGGATCACTTGAGCCCAAGAGTTTGAGGTTGCTGTGACTTATGACGCCGTGCCACTCTAACTAGAGTGGCAGAGACAGACTGTATCTAAAAAAAAAAAAAAAGCAAAAAAACTTACATTAAAATAATTATAATGAAGATAAAAGGTTTACTCAAGAGCTCCTCTAGAGAAATGAGTCAGTGGTTACTGAATAGATACACATTATAACCTCATCTGTTAAGTGAGGAAAGCTGAGAAATACATCATCCAGGTGCTGTATTTCACAGTCAGGAGGACTCAGCTTCATACAGAAACCTTACTCCATAATCTTCCACAAAATTAGCAACAAAATCAGGCATCTTAGGTTTTTGTTGCTTGGGAGAACAGTTGCCAGAGAAACACTCTGGAGGTTAAACCCAAATAGATGCAGGAAAAGCATCAATCAATTACTATGTATTCCTTACTTTCACCTACATTCCTAACCCGCTGCTCATGGTTTATCATCATTACTCCCCTTTTATTTCTCACTTAAAAGTTTCTCAGGCCACAATCTGAATGATAAATTTAAAAAATTGTATATTTAGTTAGTTCAGACTGTTGTAACAAAATACCATACGTGGGAGGCCTAAACAAACATTTATTTCTCACAATTCTGGAGGCTAGGAAATTTAAGACCAAGGTGCTAGTAGATTTGGTTCCTGGCGAGGGCCCTCTTTTTGGCTTGCTGAAGGCAGACAGAGAGAGAGAAGCCAGCTCTCCCATGTCGCTCTCTCTCTTTTTTTTTTTAGAGACAGAGTTTCACTTTGTCGTCTTCAGTAGAGTGCTGTGGCGTCACAGCTCACAGCAACCTCCAGCTCTTGGGCTTAGGTAATTCTCTTGCCTCAGGCTCCCGAGTAGTTGGGACCACAGGCACCTGCCACAACGCCCGGTTATTTTTTGTTGCAGTTTGGCCGGGGCCGGATTTGAACACGCCACACTCGGTATATGGGGCCAGCGTCCTATTCACTGAGCCACAGGCGCCGCCCACTCCCAAGTCTCTTCTTTCAGGGATGCTGAAAGTATTGTAAGGGGCCCCCCTTATGACCTGATCTAGCTTAATTACCTCCTAAAGGTTCCACCTTCAAGTACCATCACATTGGGGGTTGAGGCTTCAACATATGAACTGGGGGGAACACAATTCAATTCATAGCATTGTACCTATCAGCAGTATCTCGGCTTATAATAGTAATAATAAGCACTTTTTGAGACTGGTTATGTGCTAGCATTGTGTCTCATGGTCACATGGATAGTTTCTCTATTTAGACCTCATTATATCACAACTGAAGGATTTGGGTCTAGTTCATTACTGGACTAACGTTACAATCAGTAGGTTGTAGATCAACCAGAAGAAAAATCATGCTGAAATCTGATGAAGTGAGTTCAGGAATTTGTTGTTTTAATTGTGACACTTTTATGGACTGGATAGAGAAGGGCTCCAAATATTAAAGTGATTCTTCCAATAACTACTCATAAAAAAAAAATAAACAGATGGACAAGAAATGTTTACAATAAATAGAGCCAAAAACAAACAAAACTTTGGAGACTATAAATAGCCTGTTTGAAAGGAGTGACTCCTGAGCACCTCAATCATATGAGACATGCCTTGTAGGAAGCAGCCAAAAGTGACAACCTATCAAATGGCTTCAGAAGGGCAAAAAAGTTCCAGGATCTAGAGAATTGGTTCTATCAAACACTGCTGCTGAGTATATATTTGTACTTCTTTTGAAGAGGAAATGTGAAAATACATATAAACCATCAAAAACTTTATTTTCTTGAACAAATAATTTAAACTTGGGTACTAATTCTAAGAAAGTCAAGATGTAGGCAAATTTTTGAAGCAATGTAATGACTACTATGTCATGACAACAACATAATAGTCATTACATTGCTTCAAAAATAGGTATGTTCTGGTTATTAAAAACATGCTAATTGAAAAGGAATTCAGAAGACAGAAATTTCTATAGAAATAAAAATGAAGGGCCAAGTCGAGGTGATTGCTTGAGATAAGGGATTCAAGACCAGCCTGAGCAAGAGCGAGACCCTGTCCCTACTAATAATAGAAAAATTAGCTGGGCATTGTGGTGGGGGCCTGTAGTTCCAGTTACTATGGAGGCTGAGGCAAGAGGATAGCTTGAGCCCAAGAGTTTGAGGTTGCTGTGAGCTATGATGATGCCATGGCACTCAACCAAGGGTGAAAGAGCAAAATGTGCTCTCAAAAAAAACAAAACAAAAAAGAAAGAAAAGAAGGAAAAATGAAGAACTTAGGATACTACCTCTGAGATCTAACCATTGTTATAATTGAATTCCCCTCCTTCCTCAGTCATGTGTATAAATCTAATTTATATTTTTATATCTTGTTTTGTAATAGGCTTTTAAAAAACATACTTCTCTTACCTAGTTATTAATGCCCCCAATACATATTTACATAATTTTTAATGAATGCCTAGCATTCTACTGTTGAAATAGACCATAATTTGACCAGTGATCTCTTGTTTTAATTTCTATTTTATAAATTTCAGATTAATATAAGGGTACATACAATTAGGTTACATTGTTCACATTTGTTAGGTAGTGTCCAAGTTATAGCTGAGTCCTTCACCCCGGAGGTGTGCCTCTCCTACATAGGGCCCATTAGCTGGGAGCTCAGTGGACCCCCTGCTTCCTTTCCTCCCCCTGCTTGAGTTTGTGTTTTTCTATCCTGTGGGCCTGTAGTTGTTCATCTACTAGTTTCAAATTAGTATTGAGTATAGGGTGCTTGCTTTTCCATTCTTGAGATACTTTACCAAGAAGAACATTCTTTAACTCCATCCAGGTAAATGCAAAAGATGTAAAGTCTCCATCTTTTTATGGTTGAATAGTATTCCATGGTATATATACCACAATTTAGTAAGCCACTTCTGGGTTGATGGGTACTGGGGTCATTTCCACATCTTTGCAATCGTGAACTGAGCTGCTATAATCATTGGGGTGCAAAATGGCCTTGTGATAAAATTATTTTCTCCCTTCTGGGTAGACACCTAGTAATGGGATTACAGGATCAAAAGGAAGGTCTACTTATAGCTCTTTGAAGAGTCTCCATACTTCTTTCCAAAAAGGCTGGGAACACATTTAACAATGTACTGGTTTGCAGTCCTAACAACAATGAATAAGTATGCCCTTCTCTCTGCACCCCCACCAGCATCTGCAGCTTTGGGACTTTGCGATGTGGGCTATTCTCACTGGGGTTAGGTAATATCTCAGGCTGGTTTTGATTTGCATTTCTCTGATGACTAAGTACAATAAGCGATTTTTCACGTGTTTGTTAGCCATTCTTTTGTCTTCTTGGGACGAGGCATGTCTCTTGTCCAGTGATTAATTGGGTTGTTTACTCTTTCCTTGTTGATTTGCTTGTGTTCTTTGCAGAGTCCTAACATGCAAATATATTCTCCCATTCTGAAGGTTGCCTATTTGCTTTGTTTATTGTATCCCTAGCTGTGCAAAAGTTTTTCAGCTTGATCAGGTCTATTTTTGTTGTTGCCACAATCGCCTATGGGGTCTACTTCATAAAATCTTTCCTCAGATCAGTATCATTAATGTTTCCTCACACTTTCTTCTATAGTTCTGACAGTTGCATGTTTAAATTCAAATTTTTAATCCAGCATTAGTTAATTTTTGTAAGTGATGAGAGTTACAGGTCCAGTTTTAGCTTTGTATGTGTGGGTATCTAGTTCTCCCAGCACCATTTATTAAATAGGGATTCTTTTCCCCAGCGTATGCCTTTGTTTGCTTTATGAAAGGTCAGATAGCAATATGAGGCTGACTTCATCTCTAGGTTCTCTGTTTTGGTCCATAGATCTATGCCTCTATTTTTATGCCAATACCATGCTGTTTTGATCACTGTGGATTTGTACTATAATCTGAAGTCTGGTAATGTGATGCCTCCAGATTTGTTTTTATTTCTTAGAATTGTGTTGGCTATTGAGGGTTTTTTTGTGGTTCCATATGACATGAAGAATTATTTTTTTCAAGTTCCTCAAAGTATGATGTCAGTATTTTTTTTTTTGAGACAGTCTCACTATGTTGCCCTCCTTAGAGTGCTGTGGCATCATAGCTCACAGCAACCTCAAATGCTTGGGCTTAAGTGATTCTCTTGCTTCAGCCTCCCAAGTAGGTGGAATTACAGGTGCCTGCCATAATTCTCAGCTGTTTTTTGTTGTTGGTGGTGGTGCAGTTGTCGTTGTTTAGCTGGCCTGGGCTGGGTTTGAACCCGCCAGCCTTGGTTCATGTGGCCAGCACTGTAACCACTGTGCCAAGCCTGAGGTTGAGATATATATATATATATTTATTTATTTATTTTTATTTTTTATTTTTTGAGACAAAGCTTCAAGCTGTCACCCTGGGTAGAGGGCTGTGACATCACAGCTCACAGCAACCTCCGACTCCTGGGCTCAGGCGATTCTCCTGTCTCCGCCTCCCAAGTAGCTGGAACTACAGGCACCCACCACAATGCCCGGCTATTTATTGGTTGCAACTGTCATTGTCGTTTGGTGGCCAGGGCTGAATTCAAGCCCGCCAGCTCAGGTGTACATCGCTGGTGTCTTAGCCACTTGAGCCACAGGCATCAAGCCCATATATATATATATATATATATATATATATATATATTTATTTATTGTTAGGGATTCATTGAGGCTACAAAGACCCAGGTTACATTCTTTGCGTTTGTTAGGTAAAGTGCCTCTTATAATTGTGTCCCACCCCACCAAAGGTATGTCACACACTATGACTCCCCTCCCTGCTTCCCTCTCTTAGCTCTCTCCTTACCCCACCCCCCATTGTGTACTAGGTCATCAACTGTCCTCATCTGATTATTGAGTGCATAGGATTCTTGCTTCTCCATTCTTCTGATGCTTTCCTAAGAATAATGTGTTCCACTTTACATCCACAAAGAATGTAAAGTCTCCATCTTTTTTAATGGCTGAATAGTATCCATGGTTTACATATACCATGACTTGTTAATCCATTCCTAGGTTGGTGGGCATTTAGGCTGTTTCCACACTTTAGTGATTGTAAATTGAGGTGTGATAGACAGTCTAGCGCAAGTGTGCTTACGGTAAAAGGATGTTTTTCCATCTGGGTAGATGCCCAGTAATGGGATTGCAGGATCAAATGGGATATTGGTATTTTAATAGGGATTGTGTTAAAGTTGTAGATCGCTTTGGATAATATAGACATTGAATAATGTTGATTCTTCCCAGCCATGAGCTTGGTATGTTCTTCCATTTGTTAATGTCTTCTGCTATTTCTTTTTTCAAGGTTCTACTTTGAAAGGCTACAGTGGGAAGATCAAGAGGCCAGGAGATCAAGACCAACCTGGGCAATAGAGCAAGACCCCGTCTTTACAAAAAATTCAAAAATTAGCTGAGTGTTGTGGCTCACACCTGTAGTCCCAGCTATTTGGCAGGCTGACGCGGAGGACTGCTTGAGCCCAGGAGTTTGAAGCTGCTGAGAGCTATGATCGTGCCAAAGCACTCCAGGCTGGGAAATAGAGCAAGACCCTGTCTCAAAAAAGAAAAAAGAAACCCAGTGGTTGTCAGGGGCTAGATTTGGGGTAGAGCACAGGCACAGAGGGTGTTGAGGGCTTTAGGGCAGTGAAAATAGTCTGCTTACTGTGATCATGGACACATGCCATGATACATTCATCCAAACCAACAGAATGTGCAACATCAGGCTGAACCCCCCATGTAAACTACAGACTCGGGGTGACAGCCCTGTGCCAATGGAGGTCAGCCAACTGCAACAAATGTAATGGGGGATGTCGGTGATGGGAGGGCTGAGCATGTTTGGGGGCAGGGACTGTATCTCTGTACCTTCCTCTCAGTTTTGCTGTGCACCTAACACTGCTCTCAAAATCCTTTTCCTTAAAGCAAATTACAACCTACATAAAGAGCAATGAGAAAGAGAACATTTTATACTAAAATGTATGGAACACAACACAAATTATATTTGGAGGCAAAAGTATGACTTCAAAGTGTCTTCACTAAAAAAAGGAAAGATTAAAATGAAAGGAACTTAGAAAAATTAAAAGATCTTAGATTTCTATGAAAAAATTAGAAAAAAAGGAACAAAAGACAGTAGGAAGAAAAAACGCCACAATAACTAAAATTGTAAAACAAAAGACATTAAGTAATAGTAGGAAATTAAAAGCTGTGTCTTTGAAGAGTTCAATAAAATCAATCAAGTTCCTTACGAGGCTGAAGGAAAAAAGAAAGCAAAAATATATAAGATTGGGAATAAGAAAGTAAGCAATCACATGTACAAAATAAAAGAATGACAAGAGAAATATACATACAACATGACATTTTCTAATTTGCAAACCTATTAGAAACAGATGACTGCAAAATATAAATTATCATAATTGACCCCAGAAAAAGTAAAAAACCTGAATAGTCCAATTAGATGAGAGTGGACACATGGTTTAAAATCTTATACTACCATATCATATGCTAAGATAGTTTCATAACTGAATTCTCCACTCACCCTTAAAAGAATGGGTAATTCTAAAGTTACTTATTTCAGACAATAGCAAAATATAGAATGAAAATAAATGTATTTTATGGAATCTAAAATAACGTGAAATATCAACAGCTGATTAATGTAGAACAAAAACCTCCTACGTACCAATCTCATTCATAGGAGACACATTGTAAATAAAATAACCATAAATAGAACCTAATAGCGAATCAAAAGAATATTTTGACAAAATGGTTATTTTGAAAGATACTAACAGTATTTTAGTAGGCACTGTGTATAAAACTTAATCATTTGCAGTAGACTGGTATCTTTAAAATACTGAATTTTTTCATCCTGAACATGAAATTTCCATTTACTTATGCCTTTAACATCTTCCATATGTCAATCTCTTTTTTTTTTGAGACAGAGCCTCAAGCTGTCACCCTGGATAGAGTGCTGTAGCATTACAGCTCACAGAAACCTCCAATTTCTGGGCTCAAGCGAGTCTCCTGCCTCTGCCTCCCAAGTAGCTGGGATTACAGGTGTCCACCACAACGCCCGGCCAATTTCTGGTTGCAGCCGTCACTGTTGTTTGGCGGGCCGGGCTGGATTCGAACCCGCCAGCTTAGGTGTACGTGGCTGGCGCCTTAGCCACTTGAGCCACAGGCGCCGAGCCCCATATGTCAATCTCATATGTCTTTTGTTCAATGTAGTCACTGGCACCTTTTAATGGTTTCCTTTTTCTCCCTGTTTTATTACTAGCATAGTATATTAAAAATGTAAAGTTCTTAAAAAATTTATTAAATCATAACTGTGTACAATTATGGGGTACAATGTGCTGATTTGATATACAACATGGAATGCTTAAATATGTTGTGGTAAGATATTTATACTATACTCTTAGTAGTTTTGAAATGTGCCAATGCAATGTACTACCAAATATCCTCCTTCCTCCCACCCTCCCCTTCCCTTACTCTCCTCTCTCCTGCTTCTTTCTGGTCTATAGTTGTGAAAAAATGTAAAGTTTTGATGTTACTCTATTCAGCCACTTTGCTGTACCATCTAATAGTTTCATCACTTCATTCTCTTATACTTTCTAGAAAGAAAATCCCATCATCCAAAAATATTTTCACTTCTTCCTTTCCTAATTTTTTATCATTTTTCTTTTAGTATTGCATTGGCTAGAAAACCTCACACTATGTTGAGTATTAGCAATGAGAGTAGGTGTTCCCATTTTTCCCTGACATTTTTCTCTTCTGGTGCTATTTTTATCAGGTATTGGTATTACAGGCGTTCTAATACTATAAAATGAGTTGAAAAACTTTCCTCGCCCCTCCTAACCCCCTATCATGCTATAAGAGGATATCCAGAACAGAAAAACAGACAACTGTTTTTCCATCAAGTTTCAGTTTTTCTAAGCTGAAAAGTGCAGCTTGATGGAAGCATTCCAGGCAGAAAGGAAAGGCATGAGCAGAAACACCAGAATAAGAAAAGCACAAGTTGTGCTACATTTAGGATCTAAGACTTCTTGGCTCAAACTGGTAGCAAATTAATCTTCAAAGCACCTCATTGCTGAAATACTTTTATTTGCTCCCAATGTTTTTTAACTTATAAAGAAAAGAGGTACATTTGGCTCACAGTTCTGTAGGCTGCACAAGCATGGTGTTTAGCCAGGTGTGGTGGTGGGAACCTGTAGTCCCTGCTGCTTGAGAGGCTGAGGCAAGAGAATCGCTTGAACCCAAGAGTTGGAGGTTGCTGTGAGCTGTGACGCCACAGCACTCTACCGAGGGTGACAAAGTGGGAATGAGTCTCAAAAAAAAAAAAAAAAAAGGAAGAAGCAGCATGGTATTATTAATACCTGTGTCTGGTGAGGGTTTCAGGCTGCCTCCACTCAGGGCAGAAGGTGAAGTATGTGCAGAGATTAAAACAGTATTGAGAGAAAGCAAGAGAACCGATTTACTCCTCATTTTATTTTCTGAGACAAAGTCTCACTCTGTCACCTGGGCTAGAGTGCAGTGGAGTCATAGCTCACTGAAACCTCAAACTCCTGGGCTCAAGCAATCCTGCTGACTCAAGCCTCCTGAGTAGTTGGGACTACATGTACCACCACAACTGGCTGTTTCTATTTTTTGTAGAGACTGAGTCTTGCTTTTCTTCAGGTTGGTCTTGGAACTCTTGGCCTTCAGCAATCCTTCTGACTCAGCGTTCCAAAGAGCTAGGATTGCAGGTATGCGCCACCATGCTTGGCCCTACTCCTAATTTTATATAGAGAATAGACTCCAAACTCTTCAGCCTATCTTAGTCTGTTTTCATTGCTATAAAGCAGTGATTTTTCAACTGGTGTGCCGTAAGAGGATCTTAGGTGTGTTGAGAACATTTTTAAAGATTATTAATTAAATTATTTTCGAAAGAAGTTTAAAGCACAGTTTGTTCTTTTTTTTTTTCAATCAACGTAAGTGTGCTGCAGAGGTTTAACTACAGGTTCAAGTGTGCTATGAGATAAAAAAAAAAGGTTGAAAAACACTGCTATAAAGGAGTACTTGAAGCTGAGTAATTTATCAAAAACTTTATTTGGCTCACAGTTCTGTGGGCTGTACAAAAGGAGCTAGAATCTGCTTCTGGTGAGGGCCTCAGGAAGCCTCCACTCACAGCAGAACGAGAAGGGGCACAGCCCACGTGGTCAGAGGAAGGCAGCAAGAGAGGGGATACAGAGCTCATTTCCACCAGGAGTTTTCCCCTTAGGATCAAAGTCATCCACCAGAGATCTTCCCCATAACCCAAACACTCCCCACTTGGGCCACCTCCAATGCTGGGATCAATTTCAGCAGGAGATTGGGAGGAGACTAATATCCAAACTACATCTGTCTGCATTCAAGACCCTTCCTGCATTAATCTGTTTTACAATTCAACCTATATTTCATTGTCTGTGATGTTTCTTTTGCCTAGAATGCTGCCTCTGACAGTCTATGATGACACATCCAAATCCTACCCACCGTTCAAGGGCATAGCCCAAATGTCTAAGGAAATACCTTCCCAGACCCAACTGAACTAAGCTTGAATTCACTTGCACTGTAGCTATTTTTTGTCTACTTAAGAACTTTGGCAGCTGTACTGAGTTGGTTAGGGTCACCTTCAATATTCATGTCCTTTCCAAGAACCTCACCATGTGATCTTATTTGGAAATAGGGTCACTGCAGATGTAAGCAGGTCATACTGGAGGTTAGGCCTTTTATTTAATAGGACTGGTGTCCTTGTAAGAAACACAGACAGAGGCAGACACGGAGAATACCATTTGACAACAGAGGAAGAAAATAAAGCAGTGCAGCAACAAGGCAAAGAACCCCAGGGATTGTTGCCTACCACCAGAAGCTAGGAAAAGGCAAGAAAGGATTCCACCCAGAGTCATGGCCCTACTGCAGCCTTGATTTTAGAATCTTAGACTCCAGAAAGCAAGAGAATAAATCTGTTGCTTAAGCCATCCAACGTGTGGTAGTTGGTTATGGCAGCTCGTAGAAAATTATTATAAGAGCAATTTTAATTTCTACTTGATCTTCCTGTTCCCAAGAGTACCACGTCCATTGGAGAATTCAGGCTCTCAACCACCTCATGGTAAAAGAAGGGCTGAGCTTCCAGCAGCAGTTGTCAATAATTGCCGCAGGCTCACTAGCTCTGGAGCCGAGATTGATGCACACCCAGTGCTCAGTAACGGCCATTGTAACGGTGAAATGAGCGGCTACGAAAATGGTAAGAAACTAAACAGCACAGGGGCAGATGGGGAAACAAAGGCACCTGCCGGGAAGGAGCCTCAACATCCCGGAGGACGTCTGCGTGGGAAGGAGGGAGTTCTTAAGGAGCTGCGCGGCTGCAAACTGCTCTCCAAGCTCGGCCGAACAGCTCCCGGCCCTCTCCTCGCTCTCCATGCCCCGCAGCACCTGCAAGAACGAACTCGGGTACCAGCGTCGTCGGAGTCACTCTGCGAAGGTAGCATCAGCCAATCGGATCATTCCAAGCCGGAGCACGGCACCGCCCCCTGCCTCTTACGTCACCCCGTCACGGGGGGCGGGACTTCCTCCCTGCGCCCAGGAACCCGGAAAGGGGTCTTTTCCCGCGGAAGGAGAGCGGAGCTGCAGCGATGATCCGACCGCGGAGATGAGGCGAGCGGGCCGCGGAGGGTTGGCTAGCCGCTGTCGCGTGGAGTGAGGCGAGGCTCAGGTCACCCCACGCGGCGAGTGACACCGGCGTCCTAGTAGGCAAGCTGGCGTGTCGCGCTTTAGGGGATGCGTCAGGGAACCCGGGTGGAAGGGAGGTCGATGTATCCATGGCGTTGTCGGCGCCACCAGCTCCAGGGCCTTTCTTAGTGCACTGTGCTTTGCCTTCTGTACCTGATTTGAAAAGCGAGTTTGGTAGCCAGTGGAGCGGTGGTGCACATAAATATAAATGTGGAAGAGAGAAGTTCGCACTCAGAGTGAAGGTCAAGGAAAAGAACTTCAACTTTCACATAGGTGATGCTCTCCCGGGTCGCATAAGGAGGGCCTGTGCAAACTCAGACATTCTGCGTCGGTGACCCCGGAGGCAGCAGGACTTGTGCATTAATTTTGAAACACACGTACGGAGTTGGTAATTTTTAAGCTTCCCGAATCTGCCTGCAAAATCATCTGGTGTTAGGGGAGGAACAAAGTCATCGTGGTCACCGCCCTAGTTTCAGCTTAAACCGAAGCATAGTAAGAGAAGAGAGGCCGAAAGTCACCCTGCTTGTTTAGTGACAGCCGGCGCTGAAAGCGCGATCTTCGGTCCCTGTCAAAAGTAATTTCCTCTACCTCATACTGTCTCTTTGGATTGTGAAACAATTTGTCTTTTGAGGGTGGAGAATGAGGAGGAGAGAAGTGGGTGGTGACATTTAGATACAGCACGAATCCATCAAAGGTAAAGTCGTTATGTTTCAGGAGTTAGAACTGTCAGTCATCTACGTTTTCCATACTCTATAGCTGTCACTTTGTCATTTCTTACTCTGCATTACGAATGTAATAACAAAATGTGAAGATGGCTCGGCGCCTATGGCTCAACGGGCTAAGGCGCAAGCCACGTACACCTGAGCTGGCGGGTTCGAACCCAGCCTGGGCCTGCCAAACAACAATGACGGCTGCAACCAAAAAATGGTTGGGCGTTGTGGCGGGCGCCTGTAGTCCCAGCTACTTGGGAGGCAGAGGCAGGAGACTCGCTTGAGCCCAGGAACTGGAGGTTGCTGTGAGCTGTGATGCCACAGCACTCTATCCAGGGTGACAGCTTGAGGCTCTGTCTCAAAAAAAAAAAAAGAAAAAAAGAAAAAAATTAAACAGGTGTTGTGGTGAGTGCCTGTAGTCTCAGCTACTCAGGAGGCTGAGTCAGGAGGATCTCTTGAACTTAGGAGTTTGAGATTACTATAAGCTAGGCTGAAGCTATGGCATTCTAGCCTGG
>CAUYRH010084708.1:0-31668 GCA_963574655.1 Perodicticus potto
TAAATGTCTTCATATAGTGATTAAAAGGCCATGAAGGCTATGTTAAATAGTTCAATGAAAATATTTCAGATTGTATATGAAGTCAGCACATTGTGCCCCATGATTGCACCAATGTACACAATTATGATTTAATAAAAATAATTAAAAAAGACAAAAAAAATCCCTGGATAATTAAAGAGTTTTCTTTTTGAAATATCATTAAGCCATTGGATTCTGAAAATTAAAATGTGAACCTTAATATGTATTTTTTTCTTTTTATTTTTTAGAAGATTTTTTTAAATTTCAGGTTAATATGAAGATACAAGAGATTAGGTTACAATGTTTGCATTTGTTAGGTGAAGTCCCTGATGTAGTTCTGCTTAATGTGTATTTTTAAATGTAGTTTTTCTCCATGTTCGCTGCATTTTTTCATGAATATGTACAGCACTGTCCAAATACAACCCTGAAAGTTATATTTACACTAACGGGCCCAGGGTGTCATGCTTCTTGCATGTATTTTTAACTCTCTCTTCCTTTCTTTTCTTGTTTCTTTTATTTCCAGGTTGGAGGCACAGATTGTCTGTAAAACTCAGTGGAAGCGAAATCTCAGAAGGGACCATATTTCTCCGTGTGGGCGGGACCATTGGGAAAGCAGAGGAGTTTGCAATTGCCAGGTAGGCAGAGTGAGGAAGGGGCGCCTCCCGCAGGGACAAGGGTTCAGCAGTGCTCCGTTTAACCGGTTTATTGAGCTGTGCAATCTTTTCTTTTCTTATAATACCATGGGCTGCCTTGTTATCTTTAACTTTTCTTTTTCTTTCATCCCTTCTATATATAAAGTAGAAATCATAATATCCATTTTCTCTCCCCTTCAAGCTAGAAACAAAAAATATTAGGAAATGATGACAGGAAAAATGCAGATCCAGATGACAAAGCAATGGGAAATATTGACAGAGAAGTACGTGTGGTGTATTTTTAATCTGGTCCATTTAATATTATACAAATTTAAGCATGTATTTTTCATTTTTAAAAGCCATGAATTACTTTTGAAATAGGACATTTATATCAATGCTATTGCTAAATTTCAAATAGGCTTTCTAAGTGGTACCCTCAGATACGGGCTGTGTGTGTCACGACAATCCAAGATCAGAATAATGAGTGCAGATGTTCACTGTGTATCTTTTGCTAAAGTCTCCTTTTAGCTCGAGTTTTCCTTAATCTTTTATTTGATCAGCCTTGGCATTTCTGTATTATGTATTTTATTTCCATTGTTTAATTCTGTAATTTATTGCAAAATTAACATTATACATACTAATTAGCCACTACCCTCTTGCAAACAGATGAATGGATTAGGTGTTTTATCCTTATGATGATTTCCATTATCTTCAGAGCCTGGGCCCAGACACGAAAAGCAAAGATCTGGGGGTTATTTTGTACACTGAAAAACATCAGTTTAATCACCAGCAGAATTTCTGCACATCATCTTGCCTGAGTAATTGCCTGTAAGCGTAAGTTAGTGATTGTATAGATCTTGGGGTACCTAGGCCTCCTGCCCACCTTTCTAGCCACATAGCCCACCATTTGGCTTCATTCACCCTCAGTTCAATGAGGTTATTGAACTGACCTTTGACTGTTTGCAGTATCCAGCATTAAACAGATCCCACCCTCTTATCTCTTCTGGACTTCACCCATGCTGTTCCTTTGTTCCAGACACTTGTCCCTGTCTTTGCATATTTCATTTCTACTTGTCCTTCATGCTCCATTAAGCATCCCTCTGAGAACTGTTCAAAAGGCTCACGGGACACTGGGTAAGGCTGTGTGGTTTGTGCCCTGCACAAAAGCACCTGTGATGGGGCAGATGGAAATGAACATGTAGTTTGTGCTTCTTCTATGATGTGTGGGAGTGTTTCCACATCTGTGTTCTTTCAGTAATGTCTAAAGAAGCTGTTTGAAATATTGTCACAAAGTTGCCCAACCCTCTTTATGAACAATTAAGCATTAAAGTTCACAGACAATTTCTTGTCTTGTAACGAAGTCAGCTAACTGAATTTGTATGCTGGTCTATTCTTATTCTTGTCCGGCTTCACCTTAGGTTGTAACTTAGTTAATTGAGTTTCTAATGATGCTTTCATGAAGGGCTGGCTGCATTGTCTGGATGTCTAGTGAAGGAAGTTCATGGAATGACAGGATGATTACCTTCAAGAACTTGGAAGAAAAGTTCCCCTCTGGTAATTAAAGATTTCTACTTGTAAGAGAGTAAGACAAACCCTAGGAATAGGAACATTCACTTATTCATTCAACAAACATGTAAGTTCTGCTTGCTGTAGAAACAGAGGCCCTTTGCCACAGAGTTTATATTGCAGTTAGAGACAAACAATAAGTTAATGAAAGAATAGTAATAGGTTAGGAAGAAAATAAGGCAAGATGATGTGACAGGGAGCAATAATGGGACAAGTTCAGTTTGGACTGTAGCTTAGGCAGTCACTAACTGTATCTCAATGTGTGCTACTGACTCAACCAAAAAAGGGACTATATTATCAGAAGGCAAATCGTTATCAATGGACATAGAAAATGGGAGTCAGGTAACCCTTATATGGGTAAGAGATGTTAGGTTGGGTGCCAGAAGCCACAGAAAGGATTTGTTTTTGTTTTTGTTTTTGTTTTTGTTTTTGCATTGTAGGGAAGAAACATTTTGTAAGGTTTCCTTTTGCCTTGGATGGAATGTGCCTTTTGCCTTGACATAATCCACCTCTTTCTGCTCTGTTGCCCCAATCACCAAGATATCTTTTGATCATGAGTTTGGATGCCCAATTCCTTTTATGCAGATAAAGAAGGCAGCAGGGACATTGTAGGGGGATTCTGGTTAGCAAAAGGGAAGCATTTCCCCATTGTGAACTGATAAACAGGATTCTAGTTTATAGATCAGTCTTGTGTAAATTTAGTCCATCATTGACAGTTTCTTGATTTTCCTGTATTAGTACAATCTTATTTCTGAAACTAGAAAGCCAAGACCAGATCTTTTAGCAGGGTGTTGTGGCAGGTGCCTGTAGGGCCAGCCACTCTGGAGGCTGAGGCAAGAGGATCTCTTGAGCCCAAGAGTTTCAGGTTGCTGTAAGCTATGATGTCACAGCACTCTACCCAGGGTAACAGAGTGAGATTCTGTCTCAAAAAAAAAAAAAAAGGACCAGGTAGGTCTTTCACTACGGAGAACTCATAATGGTAACGCCTTCCTAAGCATCCCTTAAAAATCAGCTAGCCAAGCTTTCTCCATTTACCTCAACCTTCTTTCAAACTTCAGAATCATGCTCTTTCTGGACTATTGACCATTGGATATGGAAGGAATGAATCTCCTACAAGTATATGCCAGCAAATATCAGTTTCTCTTCCCTGGTATACACACAGATGTGTTTTCTTTCATTCACCACTGTGAATACCCACTACAAGTTTATGAGACTTATTTTTGTTTACAGTGGAAATCTTAAACCAGGCACAACTTACACAAAAGTAGTTGAAACTGGCGTTAATGTTGGAAACGTCACAAGTATTGAGTTCATTTGGGAAAACCATTCATCTGAACATTCTCATAATAAGTTGGGAGCAGAAATGGTGATAGATATATCTGGAAAATATGGATATAAGTAAGTTTTCCTTTTTCCTTTTCAAATATAGTTTAAATTTTATAAATGGTTTAAATCCGTGTATAATTTGAGATTTGTAACTAGTATAAAAATTGACACATCTTAAAATTTTGCTATTAAAGAAAGGGAAATTAGGGTGGCACCTGGGGCTCAGTGTGTAGGGCACCAGCCCATATACCCAGGGTGGTGGGGTCGAACCTGGCCCCAGCCAAACTACAAAAAATAAATAGCCTGGCATTGTGGCAGGTGCCTGTAGTCCTAGCTACTCGGGCAAGAGAATCGCCTAAGCCCAGGAGTTGGAGGTTGCTGTGAGCTGTGATGCCACGGAACTTTACCGACGGTGATAAAGTGACTCTGTCTAAAAAAAAAAAAACAAAAAAAAAAAAAACAAAGTCTTTTTCCTCCCTGGAATCATATCAAAATTCTTTTTTGTTTTTCCTTTAAAATTTTCAGATCTACCTTCTGTAGCCAGGACCTTATTGGACCTAATATTGCCCAGATCCTGAAACCGTGCTCTTCTCAAACACAGAACTGATGGATTTATTTAGTGAGAGCAGTGAATAATAGCGTCCTCCCACCCAGTATCCAGACCAAACTTGGTCCTTGTAAATGAAACAGAAAAGTACAGGTTTGTCTGGGACTCGGGGTAGCGGGATTCTGTACAGAATGTTCACCTCGTTATAAATGTCCATATGTACCTTAAAAACAGACTGCACTGAAAATAATTCTATCAACTATAGGAATCTGGGTATCAGTGACAAAATAGAACTACATTGGAATTTCCCTGAATAAGATGAGTGATACAAAAGTATGGCAGTGGAAACTCACTGGGCAACCGTGAGCCTCTGGCTGGCTGAGTTTTTAAAGTATTACATATTTAGCATATTTCCAGGTGGAATAATCATTGCTCTGAAATGAAGAATGTTTACTATGTTGTTAAATCTTGCCAAGACAAATTATGACCACAGTGCGTGATGAATGGTAGATTATAACCTTGTGGGTTCATGGATTTATCTATTAATAATGAAAACTAATGAAAGCAACTAGTATTTCCCAGGTGTTCCTTGGTCTTCAGAGGTATATGAGGTAAGAGTGGTTTTGGAGCTTATCTATTTTATGCACTTCAGTTAGCAATGGGCCCCTGGGATTATCAGCCCGGGGTATGGCCCTTCCTCCGGAAGTCCTCTGCCACAGGAGAATTTTTCCTCTTCCTGGGTCTTGAAGGCTCTATTGAGAATTTGTGTTTAGCCTAAAGGCAGCATTTCATTAGTAAAGCACTGAATAACCCTTTGTGTTTACAATAACAATATTATAATATTTAAATGTATCAATTATTTATTTTCTTTATTTTGCTCCTTTCTTTTCTAATTCAGTTGTCCTTGTGCAGTGAAAGGGAAAGATTTATGTTTTTATTTGCTCTGTTTTTTATCACTAGGCTCAGTGTTTAGCCTGTAGTACTATGTTATAAATATTGTTGAAAAGAAATGATGACAAGTACTGTGCAGAGGGTTTCTTGGTTCTCCTTGGTGACTCACTGCCAACTGAACCTTAAGAAGAGATCTGTGGATGTCCATAAATAAACCTGAGCTGTGGCAGAAAGCATAAAAGCAAGCCAGTGACTCTCTCCTGTTGTGCAAGTAGGGGATAAAAGAATATTGGAGCATAAGGTTGGGTGGAGGAAAAAAGGAGATGCGGGCACATTTGGCATGAGTGTGATTGGGCATATTCAGACCTAGGACTAGGCCAGTCTAGGAATGGGGTGGCTGTCAACAGGCTCAGTCAAAGGGACTGAGCTATACTCTAACTGTGTCACAGTCCCTGTTGGCAGAGTCAGCAAGGACTCTAGAGGAGGGAAGTTGTCCTGGGAGAGCAGCTGTCCTGAGTCCATGCTGGCCAACTGGGAGGAAGAGTGATGGAGCAGGTCATAGCAGTGGGCTCTGTGAGGCCTCAGCTGCCTCCTTGCCCAAGAGGTCTCTAGGCTGGTTCCTTCCAGACTTGAAAAGACAAATGGGAGTCAATTAACTCTTGAGAACCTTATTTTAATAAAGTATAGGCTCTCTGTCCCATAGTTCTTCTTATCTGTCCCCTTTTTGCATTATAAGAATGTTATGAAGATGAAAAATAGTGCATAAGCTATCTAAGCAAAGGAATTCCAAAAGTTCAAGGTGACACCATTATTTTCTGTATGTGTTGCTCCCTAGGAAAGCTTTAAAAAATGATTCTCTTTCCCGTGAGTGCCTGCATTATTATAGCATAGTGATTCTGGCCTACAACTTTTGGGCAAAGACTGTTGGGGAATTCTTCAGCTTCTAGAATGAACTTGATGGAATGCTGAAAATGACTTCTAATCCAATTACTCGATTGCTTCCTCTACTCACTGCTGCCCTCGACTCACCCGCATACCACGTCATGACCTCACCCACAAATGCCCACCTCCAAACTTGCTAATTGGAGTGTCTCCCTTTCTGACTGCAGCTACCTCCCCTTCGGGCTTGCTAAGGGACATTCTGAGAACTTCCAACTTCTAACCAGTACCCTTTTACATTCTTGAAACCTCCCTAGCTACCAGCCCATTTCCTTTCTTTGCCAGCATGATAATTTAGTTCAGAAATACTTCTATCAACATCCAAAACTTAACATCCAAACATACGAAACTCCCTGTCTTTTTTTTTTTTTTGTACCCTATTAGGTGAAAACTGAATGCCCCCAGATTTCCTCTTTCTCTGGGCCAGAACCTGAGCAGTCCAGTGCTGCTGGAGCAGTTGAACCACAGGGAAGACTGATATTATTATAAATTGTGATTGACACTGTTCTGAAATTCTACCTTTTCTTTTTTTTATATCACCTGCCCACTCCGCTCCTACTTTACACAGAAGCCATCATCAGATCCTAACTAGCTCCTCTTTTTGATCCAAAGGCATCATCTACTCGAGTCTACATCCATTCTCTTTCTTCTCTTTCTAATAGGGAAGCTGCCTTTTCTTCTCTGCCAGGCCAGTCCTGCCTGCTGGGCACTGGATGCACTATTATCTGAGAACTCTACCCTATTGTTACTTTTTCTTTCTTTTGTATATTCAACTTCTCATTGCATTAGTTGTTTGTTTGTTTATTTGTTTTTTTAGATATGGTCTGGCTCTGTTGCTTGGGCTAGAATGCAGTGGCATCATCATTACCTCACTGCAACCTCAAATGCCTGGGCTCAAGGAATACTCCTGCCTCTACCTCCCGAGTAGCTTACACTATGGGTGTGTACCACCACCCCTGGATTTTTTTTTTTTTAATTTTTGTAGGATGGGGTCTTACTGTATTTCTCAGGCTTGTTTCAACCTTTAAGCTCAAGAGATCCTCTTGCCTTAGCATCCCAAAAAGCTAGGAATGCAGGTTATGAGCCACCACACCTAAGCTGTATCAGATTTTTAAAAATTTGAAGTCTCTCCTATTAGGAAAAAAAATTCTCTTTAATCCTAAATTCCCCTCTACTCCCACCTGATTCCAAAACAGCTCTCACCAAGATTTCCAGTGACCTCCATCACTAAGTTTAATGGGAAATTTTACTCATTTACTGCAGCCTTCAGCTGTTGTCAGCTCCCTTCCACTCTCTCTCTTCTTAAAATTAAAAACATTTTTCTTCCTAGTTTTTATTTGTAGAAATTTCCAGCTGGTCACAACAGCAGAGAAAGTAGTAAAATAGCACCCCCAGGTGCCTGTCATCTAGTTTAACAATTTTCAAATGTCAATCCTATTTCGTGAGGTGTATAAGCACCAAAAAGCAATTTTTGTGCTTTTTTGTTTTTGCTGGAGTATTTTAAACCAAATCCTAGCCATAATACCGTTTCTCCTATTTATACGTCACTGTGTAACTGTAGACAACAAACTTGCCTACTCTAACTACAAAATCAATTTTATAAAGTTAACAATTATCATTTCAATTTTATTTTGTTTCTTTTTTTTAGAATATAAAAGTATAGTTTATATTAGAGAAAGGGAAGAGAGTAGGAGAGAGGGATGAGACAGAGAGCAGGGAGTGAGAGAAGGGAAGATGTGGGGAGAGAAGAGGAGCGAGAGAATGGCTTGGCCTCCCAAAGAAAGGAAGACTGCAGCCTGTCATTTTTAAATGAATTAATTAGTTAATTAAAAATTAATAGTCATCCCTTAATATCATTTTTCATTCAGGTTGTGCTCACATTTTCCAGGTTGTCTCAAAATGTCTTTTGACCCAAGCGAGGTCTACACGCTGCATTTAATTGACATGTCCCTAAGTCTCTTTTAACCTGGGGCAGTTCCCCTTACCCCCTCTTCCATGCCAGTTAGCATATTTCTCTATTTTGCATATTTCCCATGACTACTCCTTAGGAAAATCAGATGAGATTCAGGTTCCTCTTCATTAGGCAGTGATCAGTCGCGTTGGCCTCAGCCATGGTAGCTTACAGCTCTCAAGTTAACTGCTGATTTTTCAAAGGATTATGTATTTAATAACATTGTATAAGCATGAGAGGTCTATGCCAATTCGAGTTGTAGGTAAAACATTAAAGGAATATTGGATGACTTGGAATCCGGCTGCTCGTGGCAAGCTGAGAGGAGAAAAGTGCCTGGGAGAAGGTTTACCCGGGTTCCTGCTTGAGAGGACTGGAGGAGAGGGCCAGACTTGTTACTTCCTAAAATAATAAGAATGATAATAATAATAATGCTCCTGACTACTGAGGAGCATTGACCTCTGCACTGTGCCTGGGGCTGGGGTTAGTCAAGAGCAATCTCGCCCAAAAAGCTAGAGGAAAAGTCCCACACCTGGATGAGTTGCCCAACTACTTCTGCAGGCTCTTCAGAGGAGCAAGAATAATAGAAATTCCCCTCAGGTTTTGTTGACTCTGCATCTCTCCCTGAGCAGGGAGCCTCAGGAACAGAAGAATAATTTATGCCAAGTTATTGTTTCCCAGCCTTTCTTAAACTTAAGAACCTTTCTTAAAACTTAAGCTCATGTTAGATAAACATAAAAATCTCATGTCTCTCCTGGGGTCTTTACTCCTCCATTTGGGAAAATCAATCTTTTTTTCATAGACCCTCTGGCCAAGAAGATTTTGTAAATCTTTACTTTGTGTAAATTGTATAATAAAAATGATAGGTGTGGTTTGCATTAGGTTGTGTTGTCTTTTTCCTCCCAAATACATACTTACAAAACCAGATGTGCTCCTTTATTTTAAGCATGCTTTTCTAGGAGCTCTGCTTTTAATGATTTAAGTGTTATACTCTGGAGAGTGGAGTCTTTCTACTAGATTTTATTCCAGTAAGAGAGGCTGAATGTCTGTATAGGTTGGGCCAAAGATTTTTGGCAAATGCTTTCTTCCTTATACAACCTCTTTTTCTGTGTTTGAATTTTGCAAACATTTAGCCTGTGCATAGTTGTATATATATTTTTTTCTTTTATAGGCTTATTTTTCCATTCATTTACTTAACAAACATTTATTGAGCTATCCTCCTGAACATTTATCGTGCTAAATAATGTCATGTGAAAAACAAGTCCCTGCTTTTGAAGTGTGTGCAGTGTTGGAGAGGAAATCACTGATTATAACACAGCATGACAGAAATTGTAACAGAAGCTGGCACAGGGTTGAGGGGAGCAGAGAAAGAGCCAGCATACTCCACTACTCTTAAGACCTCTGCCCTCTATTTATTGATCTTCCGTGGAAGCAATAACTACCTAGAGAGAAACCAGTAGGTTTCCATTTCTGAATTCTGTGGTTACCACACACATATTGTCATGAGTAATCCCATTTTGGAACTCAGGGTACTTTATTTTTCCAGCAGCTGTGATCCTGGAGAATAGAGCTGACATCTCAGTCATCCCTTACATGTGCATCTATCCATCAAGGACGTATTGACTATCAGCTGTGGCCAGAGGAGCAATAATTTCCTCAAGGGGTTCAGACCAAGGGAGCAAAGGCCATGCCCAATAGATTTAGGACAACATCAACCAAAGCATGACAAATCCACTCATCTCGGGCTCCTCTGACACAGTCCACTGGCTCTAACTGAGTCAATCACAGAACAGTGCTCATTGATCACAAAGACAACTGCAATTACCAAACTTCAATCTGTCATTTAAGAATAACCACAGCAAACCTAACATTTAAAATAACATAAGGCTGGAGATAAGAGTGTGTGTCACCTAAGAATAGAGAAAACAACGTTGTGTCCATTCTCTTAGCTCAAAGAGCTGTAGGCAGTGGGCAATGCTTCTGGGCACCATTCATTTATGTGAGACAAGATTCTCAAGCTCTTCAAGTAAGAATTCTCTCCATGCCCTTATACTACATCCAAGTATGTGAAGGGAGAAGCATTAGTGATTTCCTTCTGGCTTAAAAATGAAAATGTATGTATATATATATATATGGCTTCTGGAGAATGGAATGGAATTTAAATTTTATTTCTAAAGCAAAACATTTTTAAGTCAAACAATCAGAATCAGACCTTTTACAGGATGAGGGTTACTCTCATAGAATATAACATCAATATCTAAAGTCCAGATATTTTAGCAAACTCCTTTTAGCATTTAGAAATAGCATTTGCTGCAACATTTTTATTATACATCGTGCCATTTGCTTTTTCTCTGAAGCTGCAGGGAAAAATATGCAACATTTTCTGTCTCTTTTACAGAGGTTTCTTTTGCCTATACTTATAAAGACGCATGAGTTTTCAAGACCAAAAACTGTAATTCCATTAGTTGTCATAGTCATAGAGAGAAAGAGACAGATCCAAGGTGTCCAAACAACAAATGTTGGAAAGAGAAAAATACAGAATACAAAGGAAACATGGAGCCCACACCAGCAACGCAGGTGACGTTTCTGAAATCTCAGAAACAGAAGGTTTTTTTGAACTTCCACAGTATCTTAAAATTTAGATTATCTTTAAATTTAGTAAATAGAGTGTGGAATTGTGAATTGGAGAACCTGAGGTCTAGTATCCATTGATGAAGTGGACTTAGACAAATGTGTTCTCCCCATCATGCCTCAGTGTTTCCATCTGTATAAGGAAGGCAGTATTCATGATCTTGGGGAGCCCTTTCTCATTCTGACTCCTCAGAAGGAATTAGATGGGGGTTGTGTACATGAAGGACTAGATAGATGGATGAATGGATGAACAAGTGAATGAATCAGCACAAAGTTAACCTCGGAATTTCTTGTGTGATCATAATTCTCCCCAACCATAGGTAGCTCAGATTACATATTTCTGTGTCTTTATGGGGTTTACCAATTGTACCAAATAAATTCACATATTTCAAAAGTTTGATTTATCTCTTTTATTGTTTAAGGCCTTGCATTCTTGAGTTAAACATATAAGGTGGACAGAAAATTCACGTAAAATTTAAAATAGTGTGAAATTTAAAATTGCACATGAACTTTATGGCCATCCTGTATTTATTTAAGTGCCCTCCAGTGGAAGAATGAGCATTTTTGCCATCCAATGACCACTTAGTAATCAACATACCACTCTACCATATTTCATACATTTTTAAAGAATCAAACCTCTATACTTTGTGCAGTGGTACTTTCAGTTCTCAAGGTTGCACTCTGGTTAAAATTCTGGTTTGAAGCTAATTTTGAAATTGAACAATAATAATATGTATAAGGGTCGAAGATCATTTAAAAAGAGATCTCTTGAAAACTGACTGTTGCTCTTGGCATGAAGTGTATACTGGGCTATACAAAACTGGAAGGAAGGCCATCTCATTGAGTTCTCCAAAAGCATAATTACAACCAGTAAAGAAAGAAGAATCTGGGATTCCGAACTCTTTGCTGTTTTACTGTGTATCTCCCCAGCACATGTTTCAGCTGGGACGGGGACGATACCTCTGGGCTGGGGAGGGGAGCTATAACTGTGACAGAGAGGCTCCAGCCTTACAGTGTAGCCAGGATGAGGCGGCACCAGTGGCGCTGCTGTGGGTGTCCTTCAGATGTCTGTCATCAAGTTATCTAAGAACTTACCATCTCACTCACTGGCCTCTGTTTCAGTGTGATTGCTATTGGTGTAGTAATCGATAAAGACATCTCTCTCCAGAAACTGAACTTTCCTCTTGGTTGACCAGCAACTGAAAGCCATGAGAGCAACATTTAAACCATGTCAACAAGCCAGTTTAACACATTTAACTGGTCAGTGTTGTAGTACAAAAAAAAAAAAGTGGCAAAAGCATTTTAGTCAAAAAACAAAGGCAATTTTTTTTTAGAATAGAATTTCTCCATTTATTGATTTCAATTTTAATATATCGATACCCCAGTTCAATCCTATCACATTGGTTGTGGGTACAGAGAATGTTATAAAGTAATAGAAAGCTAGAAAGAGATGTGGCAACTTAAATGTCATGGGGTTAAACAGTTACTTTGATTAGGACTTGATAAGACAGCATCCAGTGTGGTAAGTTCCTATAACAACTCTTCATATTAAATTTACTTCACTCCTCACAGCAAAATAACAATAGAAAGTTCTATGAAACAGATTTAAAAGTGAGATGTATTTTCATTTTTTTAATGTAACAATGGGCAAATGTCATGAGTAATAAATTTGGGGGGACTGATGGTTCTTGCATTGAATGGGGCAAAATTCTGCCATCTCTTTTTAGCTTTTGTCATCTGAATAACTCATGTTTCCAGAAATTCACTACATCTTTAATCCCAACATTTCATATCCTCTCTTCCTGTTTACACCATTGGCAACAGGGTACCCCCCCCCCCCGACTGGAGAAGTTAGAAGGAGGATAGATGAGGCCAGTGAGTAAATCACAGGTCAGTAAAAACAGTGACCGGTGAAAAATGCACTGTACAATGTACACTATAACCCAGGCCACCATGTAGGAAGAAAGCCTGTAGAAGAGGGGCTGCCACAGTTTTCTTTAATTTAAACTTACTTTTATTGAATAAAAGTGTAATATACATAGGAGAGAGTATATGAATCATAAGTGTACAGCTCAATGAATTTTTTAAAAGGTAACACACTCATGTAAACTTTAATAAAAGAAGAAGGGTGTTAATGGCATCACAGACGTCTCTTTTGTGCCCCTTCCCATTCAATCCTCACCCAAAGGTATCTGCTATTCTGATTTTCTAGCTTTGTAGGTTAGTTTTGCTGGTTTTGTTAACTTGATGGAAGCAGAATCACACAGCGTTCATTCTTTATTAGTTTGTCCAACACTGACTCTAGAAGAATGTTGGAAATACTAATAATTTGATCTTTTCCATTGCTATAGAACTCTTTTGCATGACAGTTTATTTAACCATTCTACAGTTGAAGGATGCTTAAATTATTTCTGGTTGAGGGCTACCCAAAAAACTCTTCTATAAACATTTTTGTGAACATTTTCATTTTCATTTTTATGAACATTTTAAACGTATATTTTGTGTGCATTTATTTTGAGGATCAACATAGGGATAGAATTGCAGATTCATGGAGTATGTGCATATTCAGCGCTATTAAGTATTACCAAGAAGCTCTACAGCTTGGCATAAGTGCCATTTATAATCCCATCAGCAGTGCCAAGGGTTCTTCTTGCCCCCACATCCTGATCACATGTAATATTGTCAATTTTAATTTTAGCCTTGCTGGTATGTTTGTAATGACATCTCATTTTTGTTTTAATCTTAATGTCCTTGATGACAAATGATGTAGACAGCACCTTTGCATAGCTTTATTGGACATTTGCATACCTTCTTGGTAAAGTAATTTCTAAACATTTCAGCCCATTATTTGTTTCTCTTTCTATCTTTTTGTATTGATTATTAGAAGCTCTTACTACATTATAGATCTGAATCCTTCGTTGGATATATGTATATGTATTGCAAATATTTTCTTGTCTTACTTTTTTATCTTGTTATTCTCTGAGCTGTGTCTTTTGATGAGTAAAGATTCTTAATTTTAATCCAATTTAAGTCAAATTTGTCAATCTTTTCCCTTGATAATTAGAGGCAAATTAAAGTTTGCAAAATGGACTCAAAACAAACCTGTCTGTGATGACATGTCCCTCTCAGGTCCTGAGCTTCAAGCCTGTCAGAACAATCAATGTTCCCCTTGTTACTCTAAACTCTGGGGAGTTACCTTACCTTCCCCTCCCCTGGACTTGTAAGACATGGTGTTATCTGTACCATTGCAACAGACATTTACAGTAAATTTAGCAACTTCTCTCTCCAACCAAATCCTTATATGTACCACTGGCCTGTATGTATTCTTATTAACTCCTTCTTTTTCATTCATAACACAATTTATTCTTCTCCCCTCTTATTCTCTACTGCTTGGTTCAGTACTTGCTTTTCCTATCACAGTGTTATTAATTTGAACATCACCACTGTATTCATATGAAAAAAAAGTAAGTTCCTGAGTTCCAGTTCATGCTGAATGATCCTGGCAAGCAGATTCCACTTTACATATTGTAATTGCTGTATTAAAGGAATTAAGACCAAAAAGATTCCTTGTAAGCCTTTTCGCTTTCACAGTTTCTACTGTAGCTTTACTTGCTTCTGCATCAGTAGCTATAGCTGCCTTAACTGAATCTGTTCAAACTGCTCATTGTGTTGATACTACGATGGCTGATAACACACAAGAGCTCATGAGACAAGCTAAGATTGACAATCAAGTTATGCAAAGACTTGATGCCCTGGAGGCTGCCGTTGAATGGTGGTAATAAACAAGCTCTACAAAGGAGGACTGCTCTTCCTGTGACTTTAACAATAGGAACATTTGTGTTTTAGCAGGTCCTTGTAGCAGGTCCTTTTATCCATGGGAAAAAGTTAAGAATCATTTACATAGTGCCTTCAATGACACTCTGGCTCAAGGTATAGCTGACTTATCCAGCCAGCTACATGAACAAGCTATTACCATCCAAAATGCCTGCCAACATTCTATGTTTGACACTTTAGAGAAAGATTCTTAATGGTTATCTTCTTCTCATTAGTTTTCAGGATTAAATTTACAAATGTGGTTTTTTGGTCCTCTTCTGATCCTCTTCTTCATCCTCACCATCACGTTTGGAGGACAAATGTGTCATCTGACCCAATGGTAGAAGAAACAAGACGAAATATTTGTTATGTTCACTTAACAATGCTAAGAAACAAAACGGGATGCATGTAGGCGAAACTGAGCCATGATCTTTAGCATAAGACTCGTTTCCTGCTTGGGAGACCTGGAGTATCATGAGACGGCACGTGAGCTGCGTACGTGCAGGAGATCAGAAAACTGGCCCCCCAGGGGCAATGTGCAGTACCAGGCCTATTGATGATGGTAAAGATTCTGTAGATTCCAAAGGTCTCCTGACGCTAGAGGCAGAGGTCTTGCTTAAGGTCTGAGATTTTGCAAATACAAATTGGAGACATTCTGTCTGACACTTTCCATGTTCCCCCTTTTTAGTGCTGATGTCTGATAAGTAAATTTTAACTACTTTTTCCTGCAATATGACCTGAGATTCCTGAATATGACCTGAGGTTTAGCTTAGGAGGGCTCCTCCCAGGGTTCCTCAGTCCCCCAGCACAGACTCCGTATCAAGCCTCTTCATTCCTCATCCCAAGATCCCCTCATTTGGTCACCTCAAACCCTTTCAAATTGTAATTCAAAGCAATTAGTTATTACAGGTGGAAGCAATAGTAATTAAAGAGGCAAATTCTCTTTATAGATACATTCTAGTAATACATTAAAATGAAATTATATAATCAGAATATTAGTATATTTGAATGCTAAAGAATTAAAGAATCTAGGCAATGATTATCAATGGCTGCTGACATCACAAAAAAACAGAGACAACCAGATCTCAGGACCTCAGAGACAACCAGATCTCGGCACTGCTGGGTGGAATGGCTAAGGAGCAGCTTTGACAAACAGCTTTCTAGTCATCCTCTGGGAAAAGATTCAGATTTCAGTTCCCCCCAGTAGACTTTTATCACTGTTTCCTGACTTATCTGAGTCATCAAAAAATATATTTTTTAAAAAAATACTGAACCCAAAATATTGCCCGTGAGCATACAATCTATTGAGGAATTGATGCTATAAACTTTCACAGGGATTTCTGATGTTCAGCCAGGTAAGGGAACTCTTGACTTGTCTCTTCTTGTCCCCAAAGCCTCAGCTAGTACCCTGTTTGGAGCGGGCTATAGGCAAAGCCTCGGAATGTTTGGAGAATCCATCTGGTAGTTTCAGTCACTATTTCACCTTATTGCTGGCACCTTCAAATCCTCCATGAGCATTTGAAATGTTTAGGTTTTACTGTCAAAGTAACTTATTGAAGATGAGAATAGAAAGTGCACAGCCATTGCAATACCATCTTTCACTCCAACCCATAGCCTCAGTGATAATCAATCAACAACCTCGTTCCCTGAAATCAAACGTGACCTCAGAATCCTTCTCACTCCAGTGCTCCAAGCAGCCACTACCAGTTAATTATTGTTGTTGACACACTAATAAAAATAGATTTCTCATCCTTGCCTTGGGCATTATTGTTATCCCTTGTGCATTCTGAGTAGGCAGAAAAATATGATGTGTTTGCATCTACTTTTAATGAGCAGTGGAGGATGATGGTAGAGAGAGAAATCATGAATTTGAGGCTTATTGCAGGGAGGCATCTTCAACAAGTATCTAGAGAGCTGCTTATGCTCAGGTCCCCTGCTGGGCAGCAGGTTCAAAAGGAGAACACAGGCATGGGCCCCTGCCATGTGGGGTCTCTTGTCACACACTTCTCAACAGGAATCTGTTAAGAGGTCAACACATACTTTGGCAGTTTCAGAGGAATAAAGGATAAAGCAGTGTTGTTCACATGCATTTGAGAAATATAAAATGAAACATTTAGTATGATTTCCCTGGAATGCTTATTTTCTTCTTAACGGACAGCATGCGAGCGCAGAGGCTCATGCCTATAATCCTAGCATTCTGGGAGTCCAAGGAAGTGAAGCCCTTGAGATCAGGAGTTCAAGACCAGCCTGAGCAAGAGTGAGATCTCTACTAAAAGTAGAAAACCTAGCCAGGGATTGTGGCAGGTGCCTGTAGTCCCAGCTACTCAGGAGGCTGAGGAAGGAGGATCACTTGAGTCTAGGAGTTTGAGGTTGCTGTGAGCTATGATGCCACAGCACTCTACCAGGGTGACAGAGTGAGACTCTGTCTTAAAATTAAAAAATAAAACAAAATACAGTACAGCATATACTGTGAGGATGGAACCCACCTTTTGGCCTCAGTATGCAATTTAATTAGGAGCAATTCTTCTCAGCTGATATATCCTCACACCATTTGTGGGTTTATTCTCCACAGTTTTGCACAATTTGTTATGACTTCTGTGTTTGTTACATCTCCAACTTCACTAAACAGGATCAGTGGGTCCAAAGTTCCTGGGATGGGAAATCACTGATGGCAATAGGAGCCCAAACCCCTTAGCACAGAATAAAGTGCTGAACCTAAAACCAGCCTGAG
The DNA here is from genome assembly GCA_963574655.1 of Perodicticus potto. Lineage (NCBI taxonomy): Eukaryota > Metazoa > Chordata > Mammalia > Primates > Lorisidae > Perodicticus > Perodicticus potto. The sequence goes on from CAUYRH010084708.1 coordinate 17,043, forward strand.
TCAAATGAATCAGAAAGTCTGAGACAAACAAATTGAACAGCAAAACTTTTTCCGTCTTCCTTCAGGCCCCTAGTGTACAAACATTTCTCCAGAAGTGACATAGAGTTTTTGACATGTTTGTGACATTTTTAAGAAAAATGTAGTGACCTCTGTATGTCTGTTGGCATACAAGCAGAAAACAATACTTTCCAGTGTAGAGGTTGTTAATAGGAGATGAACTCAAAAGCACATGGGCATCACTGAGGGTTGTGTTCCTTATAGCAAACACAGAGGAGCTTGTAAGAGCAAAGTCAGTAACAAATATTCTTGGGATAACACAGAATAAGCTATCGGTGGAGTTCCTTTATCGGATGGAATTGTTGGGTGAAATAATATGGTGTCAGTATTATACCACGTGAAATTACTATCACTCGTGTCTGGCAAGAAGCATACACGGTTGTGTAAAACCATGGATACGTAACATGGTGTTCAGGAGAAGGATTTAGTGAGCTCTTGTCTTCTTGATTACTGAAAAGCCATGCATGGAGGAGCAAAGATTTCCATCCAGCAAAATGGTTGGTTTGTGAGCTGTAGAGAAACTGGGAAAGGTGTACTGGGATCCGTGCAGACACCAGCTGTGTCTGCAGCAAAGCAGCTCTGAGGGCACAACCGAAAATTGTGACATCAGAGTGCCAATTAATGCATGGCTGAATGAACAAAGAACAGTTGGTCCACAAAACACCTCTGATCCTGACGTGCTGTTGAGAAGAATTGTGAAATTTTGAAGATGACAGCTTCATGGCCGTGGAATGCTGTATGAGGAAAGGAGCTCCAGCTCAGAGTGTGCTCACAGTGGAGGAGGCAGAGGCATTTTCAGTACCCCAGTGCTATCTGGTCTGTGATTTCAAGTCAAATACCTCAGAAATATATTTATTTTCTTGAATAGACAGAGCCTCTCACTTTTTGGATAAAATATCACAATTTTTAATTCTGAGGAAAAACATCAGAATTTCTAAGACTGCTGGATGCCCAAGATTTTATTCTTTCCCGTCATTCAATAATTCACCCTCCATTTCCTCCACTCTTAACCCTGCTGCCAAATAGATACATTTTTAAGAATAAAAAAGAAACCTCCTTAACATCCCCAATTCAAGATGGTAAGAATGGCTGGATTCTCAGATATCTGTCTTTGTAAATCATTCTAACGGGTGGCCAGTGTGACTTAGGACAACCGTTCTCAAACATACTCACCAATTATAGTTTATTTATTTTTTTAATTAGATCATAACTGGTGTACATTACTGCATTTACGGGGTACGATGTGCTGATTTTATATACAATTTTGAATGTTTACATCAAACTGATTAACATATCATTCATCTCACTTATTTAATTTTTTTTAGACGTTTAAACTCTACTATTAATATATTTGACATGTGCCCTTGGAATATGCAATTCTTCTCCTGCACACGTCATGTAGCCATGGTTTTACACAACTGTGTAAGCTTCTTGCAATATGCAAGGTTATGCAATATGCAAGTAATCTACAAACCCGTTTAAGGTCAAATATATTAATAGTGGAGTATAAAGTCTAAACAAAACAATTAAATAAGTGAGATGAATGATATTTTAACAGTGGGTGAGGTCCCACTGACTACCCTCCCTCCACCCGTCCAACTCCTTCCCTCCCCTCACCCTCCTCTTCTCTCCTTCTTTCTGGGCTATAATTGTGTTTTTTCACTCAATACTATTATGAAATAAATATATAATCACCCGATTATACTTTAATACAGGTGTGTAATTTTAATCAAACGCCATGAAGATGTTGGAAAGCTTTAAAAGTTCCAGTGTCCAGTCTCCCCTCCAGCCCAATCACATTAGCGTCCCTGAGGACAGGTTCCAGGCATCAGAATTTTCTTTAATGGTCGCCAAGTGATTCCAACTTGCAGCCAAGGTTGAGAAACTGAGACTGATCACAAAGCTACCTTAGGTATGGAACAAAAGAAACAATTTATCACAAATTATTGCTTTAGACATTTCTTCTTTATTCATTTATTTTTTGACCCCAAGAACACATGCCAACTTTTATTTAACTAGAGTAGCAACTTAAAAATAACATTATTTTTACTTTGTGCAACATAGTTTAATATCTGAAATAACCCTGTTGCAATAACCATCTATTGAAATACTCTGAAGCCTAACTCTGCCCTGAAGGTAAAAGTGATTAATTAAAAGATTTTGGCAGATCTCTGCTCACCACCAGGGCAGTTTAATTTAGAACACATTCAACCATTTCTCAGTGTCTCTGTGTTGGTGGAGCACAACTTTTGATCTTCTTTGGGGGAGGCGCCTCTAATTCAGAACCTTTGGCTTGCCACTTCCGGGAGGTTTCGATGGCTGACTCTGCTACACACTCAGGTGAGAGGGAGCCCTTCCCTGGCTGCTGCTGCTAATGTGGGTTAGGGTAGCTGAGATGCAGGCACAAAAGCAAGTAATCTGTTTGAGCACATCAACCATAAGCAAAGACCTATTTAGATCATGAACAAATGGTTCTTTCTTTTTAGCTGCTTGATACCCTCCCAAACTTCTGAGAAACTGGGGTGTCATTAGACTCTTTCCCAGACAAAGAATATAGTCCTCATCAAGACCTTAGACAAAGCTGAAAAGTTTGAGCTTTCTACTCTTGGGAAACATAAGTAGGATTATTGTTTTCTTTTTGAGAATACAGGAGAGACTACCCTAGGAATTAGTGTTATTAATAATAATTCTGCTAAACAGAAAGATTGAACTAGGATACACTTCTCTTTGTTTGGCAGATGGACCTGTGTGAAGTTGTGGTCAACTGGAAAGACAGATACATTCTAATATATTCTGGATGGAAAACCCTTGAGTGGTGAGCTACAACTTTCCACATAATTGACAAATAGCTATTAGGTGCTTAGTATGTGGCAAAATGGTGCCAGGCATTGGGGATACAGTAACAAGCACAGTGCATACAGGTCCAGATGTTTTAGTGATATATATATATATATAATATTATATATATAGCAAATAAATGTTAGCAGCAATTATCCCTGTGAAATGGTATTATACAAGTAATTTCATTTTAAGATTATTTTGTGTATTTTCCAACTATTTTACAATATGTGTATATATGTTTACATATGTATACATGCCATCTGTATTACTCACATACACATTACTCTTGAGATATAGATAGATAGATACATAGATAAATAGATATAGATATTTATGTTCTTTTCTTCTTTATTTTTTAGTGTAGTTCACAACCACCAAGCTATCTTCATTGATTCTCGGGAATTTTACTTCTTTTCCTTTTGATCCCTTTTACCAAGTAGTGCCATTTAAAAGGTCTGATTTTCCAAGATATTGCAAAAAAAAGCCACATTCCCTACCCCCCAAAGTCCTGACTCCATAGGCACATTCAGACACCTTGCTAGCCCACTAAACAGAGACAAAAAGGAGATTGAAACCAGACACAGTGGTGAGCGCCTGTAGTCCCGACTACTTGGGAGGCTGAGGAGGTAGGATCCCTGAGCCTAGGAGTTCCAGATCAGCTTGGGCAACATAGGGAGATCTCAAAAAATAAAATTAGGGAAAAAAGAAGGTTGAGGAGAAAAAATAGCAAGAAGCTGTGAGCTGAAGGGAAGCAACAAAGGGGAAGATGTGCCCAAGAAGGAAGGACCATACAGATAGACACGCACTTAACGCCAGTGTGGCTATGTGGGCCCTTGGTGAGGGAGGCTCCCCAATGTTGCCAGGTGAGCGGAAGATGAGGGATGTAGGGGGTGGGGTAGCCCAAGAGATAATGTTCCTACTTGAGCAAAAGGGAAGCGAGAAGACAGCTGTGCGCCCTGAGTGTCCTGGGCCCTTGGGGAATTCCACTGCTCTGCTGAGCATGTTTCCTGGAACGTCCTCACTGCTACCTTTCTGGGGGCCAGAAGGAGAGACAGAGGAACAGCTGTTTCTCTGCAAGTCCTTATTCCTCAGACTTTAAAACTCAGGCTCATCTATTTGTTCAGCAAACATTTACCTGGGACAGGAGCCTCCTGGGCTTTGAAAAACGTCCAGTGTGGCTGAAGCCAGAGTATAAGGCAGAAAGTGAGAGGAAATGATAGCAGGTTGCAAAATGACTGGCCGGGTCAGGGTGATGAGGAGCTTGGAACACTTTCCAGAGAAGGGGGGAAACCAGTGGAAGAGTCTGAGTAAATTAACTCCCTAAGAGGAAAACTTTTATACTGGGACCTTGGTGTTCTCCAAATATGTGTCTGCATTTTTGTGAATATGATTATCATTGCAAGACTAATGTAAGCCTGGTGGTGATCTTTAAGTGTTATTTCCTTGAAATGCCTGTTAGATGATTCGTTTAATGGTTGAGTTAGTCTAAAGAATTATTCTGTGGCAGCTTCTTTCCAAGGAAATGTCTTCTTTTCCATCCTACATGCTTTTGTTTTTGAGTACCGCTTTCATACAACCTGCAGGCTTTGACAGGATCTCTGAGCTCAGAGAGAATAGACTCCATGAGAGCTGTCTTCCCTCCAAAAGGGAAAACAGGGCTTCTGGGGACTTGAGCAGGCGATGCGGGACTGTCTTGAGATGTAGTGTGTAGTGGGAACTGGAAGAGAATCAGTCTTGGTGTCGCATCCAAGCAGCCCACCTACAGGATGTGAGTGATTCTGTGTACTGGTGTATTGGGCAACTTTAACCTCACATACAGTGTCTGGGGACCCAGGAAGCACTGGGTAAATCTATACTGAGATTTTGGGTTTCACTTGACCTCAGACTGCCTGGGACTCACAATTCCCAGATTATAATTGATCTTTATAAGATAGATAACAATTCATCTAGGCAGCACTGGATAGATCTATGCTGGGATTTTGGGTTGCACTTGACCCCAGGCTGCCTGGAAATCACAATTCCCATACATATGATAAATAACAATGGTTATATTCCAATACCTTACCAAAGCATGAATTTTAGATAAGTTATGGATAGCAAATGTAAAAAGAATTTTAAAAATAATATACAAAGTCTCTTTCAGGATGTCAGGGTTATGCAAAAATACTATTTCTTCAGAAATATTCATAAATAATGCCCAAGCCATTAAGGATGTTTGCTGACCAATAGGAGATTTTTTTTTTTTTTTGCTTGAACTTTTAATGGACTTTACAGGGAAATCAGTGAATAATGAAATACTTGAAACTATTCTTCTACTGGGAAATAAATGGCACCCTAGAGGCCTAAATAAATCATTGCAGCTAATAAAATTTCCTGATATTGCCTCTAGTGAATTTGTACTAGGAAGATTGAATTTGTACAGATTTATACAGTCAAACAAGGTCAGGCTATGAAAAGGAAAGCTGTTTATCCAGCATTTGGGCAGCATAAATTTAGCCTGTTCACTCTGTAACCACACCTGCAGTGAGTGCTCTTTGTAGCTTTCCAGTGAGATTGGAAAAATACATTGTTTACTTACTATTTATAAGCCCTAATGAGAGAGGTAATTGCACAATTTGTTCTCAGGCTATTTGACTCAAAGTCTATGTGTTCAATCATTGCAGGCCTTTGTTTTCTTTCTTGCCAAAATGGTATTTCACTTTAATTTGCATTTTTCATGGCTATATTTAATTATATTTTATATATAATTTCTATTTTTCATTATTATATATTTCTTTTTTAATTTTCTGAATTTCCTGTTTGTTTTCTTTGCCTGCTATATCTGAATGGTTTGTTTTTTCCTTATTGATTTATGAAAACTCTTTGTATATAAGGACTTTTTTTTTTGGTCTGACATATTGCAAATATTTTTTCCAGGTTGCACTTTGCATTTTGTCTTTACTTGCTTTTATGCTGTGGAGATGTTTTTAACTGTTATGCATTCATTGGTATAGGAGTGAGGTTAGGATTATCTTTGATTTTTAAAAAAATTAATTCACTAATTATCTAAAATCTACCATTTCCCACTGATTTAATGACACCTTTATATTGGGTTGTATTTCTGCATATTAGGTCTAATGTTCAATACTGTATGTTGTTCTCTTCATTTGTCTATTTTAGTTTTTCAATGTTGATGCTTATTGACCTTTTGGGGTTGATACTTTTTCTCATTGGGGCAGTAGTGGAGAGTTGTCCTGCATGTTATTGTAGCACGTTCAGCAGCCTCTTTGTGGCCTCTACCTATGAGATGCACACAGGACACCATCCCTCAGCTGCAATCAAAAAAAGGGAAAAAAAATCCCCAGCCATTGCCAAGAATCTTTAGGGGGCAAAACTGTCCCCAGTTAAGAACCCTGGCCTATGTCTATCCCAGTATCTCATTATTTTAATAACTGTAGCTTTCTAGTACTTTTTCTTTTTTTTAACTTCCATAGTTAAAATTCAGAACTCAGAATCATTTGATGAATTAAGGAAAAAATCATGATGTGAATTATATCCCAATAAAGATGTTATATTTTTAAAATTCTGTCAGGATATTTTTGCATTTAATTCAAATATAATTTTTTTGGCATTTAATTTAAATATAATTTGATAAGAATTGATATCCTTCATAACAGCAGCCATCCTCTTCAAAGTGTTAACACCATTGAGTCGGGTATTTTTAGGATCCCTTAGTGAAGTTCTACAGCATTCTTTGTAAAGAGTGTCAGTCTCTAGCCACTGAGACCACAAACTTTGGCTCAAACCCTGACTCTGTTGTGATCTGTAAATGACTTGGAAAGGCTATAATGAGTTGGACTTTCTGAGGCTCAGTTTCCTCAATTACAAAATCATCATAACATGTTTTTCTCTCATGTGTGTGTGTAGTTGTTCATCTACTAGTTTCATATCAATGTAGAGGACATTACACAAGAGAAAACACATTTAAATTCAAGAAGTGGGGAGAGGGGTGGGGGTATGGCACGCTCTCACCTCTCTGGCACAATGTAGGTGTATATGGCACCCCTCCTGGGTTAAGGGCTCAAAGCAACTTGGACTTTTACACAACAAATGCAAGCAATGTGACCTAATCGTATATACCCTTAATCTGAAATTTTTTTTTTTTTTTTTTGAGACAGAGCCTCAAGCTGTCACCCTGGATGGAGTGCCGTGGTATCACAGCTCACAGCAACCTCCAATTCCTGGGCTCAAGCGAGTCTCCTGCCTCCGCCTCCCAAGTAGCTGGGACTACAGGCGCCTGCCACAACGCCCGGTCATTTTTTGGTTGCAGCCGTCATTGTCGTTTGGCGAGCCCAGGCTGGATTCGAACCCACCAGCTCAGGTGTAGTGGCTGGTGCCTTAGCCTGTTGAGCCACAGGCGCCGATCCGATGCATAATTTTTTAAGTTTTTATTACGATTGATGTGATCACTAGCAGCCAGCACCGACCCTGCCCCTGACTGAGCAGTCTGTACTGGGTGGGATTTCAGCATGAAGGCAGGTAGCAGCAAGTTACGGAGGGGCATGGAGGAATTCAGCTGAATTCAGCAGCTGTGTGTGTCCGGTGGGCTGTGTCACGGAGCTGAGAGCAAGCCAAGGAGCTGAAGGGCAGAAAGGGAGCTATCAGCTGCAGACAGGGACCTCTGTCTCTGCAATGGTGTGACCTCACCCACTGCATTATTCCTCATCAATAGAAGGAGAAGTCTGAGCAGACTGATTTCCAAGGTCCCTGCCAGTCTGGAGTCTGATTTCAGTGCTCAGGCCCAGGAGGGATCTTTTTTTTTTTTTTTTTTTTTGCGATAGAGCCTCAAGCTGTCACCCTGGATAGAGTGCTGTGGCATCACAGCTCACAGCAACCTCCAGTTCCTGGGCTCAAGATAGTCTCCTGCTTCTGCCTCCCAAGTAGCTGGGACTACAGGCGCCCGCCACAACGTCCGGCCATTTTTTGGTTGCAGCCGTTATTGTTGTTTGGTGGGCCCGGGCTGGATTCGAACCCACCAGCTCAGGTGTACGTGGCTGGCGCCTTAGCCCATCGAGCCACAGGCGCCGAGCCAGGAGGGATCTTACACTCACTTTTGGATCCTCCCCTGTCAAGAGATGGGTTTGCCATGGAGAAGCTAGCTATGCATATGCAAATTACAATGCTTCTAATAAAAAAAAAAAACCTGTATGCCTGTAGACACGTTTGTTCATTAGACATTGAATAATGGTGGAATCCGTGTGGAATAAGAATCGGCCGCTTTGACCTTGGGAAGCCACAGGGACGGGCTCTGTTCATGACACCCCTGATCTGGGCACTGATGAGTCCTTCTGAAAACAGTATGTTCAGAACCTTTGGCGCAAGGATTGACTCTATCAGCTTGGCGGACCCCATGCTGAAGGACGGGTACCTGGTTGTAGGGGAGGAAAACAAGCCGCTGAATAAAGGACCAGAAAGGCAACCACAATCTCATCCTAAAACCCAGGATCCAAATTATGATCGGGGTTGTGGTGAGAAAAAAAGTGCATTCTGATGAAAATCCAATTAAAGGAACAATTAATTGGGAACTTGCTACTCGCAGAACACCATGCTTCATGATTTTAAGGAGACAAGGATGAATCAAATAGACTGTGTACCCTGAAAAGATTTATAATATAAGGGGGTGGGGGAGGGCGGGATAGAGGTAAAATAAACAACAAAGGGATGAGTCAACGCTTGGAAAGTAAGATTAGATTGAGATGGATGCTGATAACCAGGCGGGAATATTTGAGTTAAGCGTGGGTGGCTGTTACCAAAGCAACCCCCAAAGAAGCAGTCTCTGAAGGCCATCTCCTTTCCTCCACGACCCCCGGCCCCCAATATGCTTTGCTGCCCGAAAAGAAATTGAAAAACTTTGGTAAACGATGACTTTCCTTCGTAAATTATATTGAAATGAGACAGCCGTATTTTTGTGCTTTATGCTTAGCCAAATCCTACTTAATTAACCTACTTAGACTTGTTGATTGAGGTTAATTAGACCCTAGGATTGATGTTAATTGCCATTGCAAACCGCCAATGTTATAGGCAGTACATTTCGGATTTGGTAAAAAAAAAAAAATAATAAGGTAGAGGTCTGTTTTCCTTAGCTTGCTTACTTTATGTTTTATGCTCCCTCCCGTAAATGAAAAGGCATTCTCCTATCCCTAGTTGCATCTGACTTTGTTTTCGTTGGGGGTAGTGGGTAGATGGGTTATTGCAAGAGCAGATTCCATGTAGTTAGCACTTCCTTAGATGTGTAGGCAGTCTCTTTCCCTTTCACCTTTTTCTGCCCTTTTTTCTATATTATGCCCACCCCAAAGCATGCACACATAAGCACACACAAAACACATGCATGCACACACATGTGGCTGTGCACACAGGCATGTGCGCGGTGCACACACACAGATGCATGCACAGAAACGTCCATGCACACACAGCATACACGTTCACGCATACACACTGAGGTCTTTTCCTTCCAGGTCCGTTTTCCAAAGCTGCGTGTGTGGCTTTTCCTCAGGCAGCTGGCTGCTGTTCACAGTCAATGGACTAACGAACAAAGTAAGTGGGAACATGCACCTGGCAATGGTGTGTGTGAGGAGGGCCGGAAGGGAGGCAGTACTACACCGGCAAGAGAGAAGAATAAGGCAACACTTTCAGAGCAAGACGGCTGGGGCTAGGCTGTTTCCTTTATTTTATTTCAAGCATTAGAGTTCAAATTCAGGAGGAGAAATTCCTATGCCATTAAGAGGATCAAATTTTCCCACTTCATCTTCTCATAGGCTTCTTGGTCTTCTTTTACAAGAACTTAATTCCTCTAAAGGAAGCTGCCTCAATAAAGGCGCTCTCTCTCTCTCACACTTGCAAGTAGATTCATCCACTTGTATTGAGGTGAGGGCTGTGCCTACCTACACAAAATATCTAAGTGATACTGGAACTCGGCTGCCTGCAGTCATCTGCTCTGGGGGACACTGTGATGTGGCCTGTGCCAGCTCTGTGTTCCCGCACATCCTGTCACTACCCTTTTTCTTGTTGAATGACAGTTCTCAGTATCACTGAGTTGTGATCTCAGGCAGTCCAAGTTCAGTTCCCTGGAACCCTCACTGAGGTGATACATCTGATGGACATGTTGGTAACAAAGTAGTAACTAAGGCGGTAGAAAAATCATTTCTTCTCTCTTTGCTGTGATGTGGACTTGAACATCTTCAGGAACATTGTAGCTGTGAGACTGGAAACTATATCTGGAACAAGGGTCTTGTGAGCTTTCAGAATCAGAGAAGCAAGGGGACCTGCTCTTAGGCATGTGTCTGTTGAAGTTCCGAATATCTGATGCCAAAACTTGGGAAAATAAAGACAATCTTAGCATCTCTTCTTTCCTTTTCCTTCACAACCTTATTCTTCTCCCATGGCTCATTTGCTCCTGGTGTGTGTTTTTTCAATGATCAAATATTTCTCTGATTTTCTCATTAATAGTAAGATCATTGGGTAATTCTACATTGGAGTTTAGACTACACTTGGCCAACGTTATGTATTTTAAAGTCTCACGTCAGTGAGATTCAATCTGTTTCATGGAACCTAGCATGAACATTTTCATTTTATTTCTGCAAGAGACTTCATTTTTATAATTTCCTAAATTAAAAAAAAATCTGTTTAAAAATGTATTTTTCCCTAATCAAAGAGCTCTTACCTATACTTTTATTAATGCAGATGGAGAATGATAGTATCAGTTTAAAGATACTTATTACTATTCACATCAATTCTCCTTTCTCAGTACAGCAAAATTGAGAATGATGTTTGAATATCATACAAAAGGGCTTGTTGATTTCAGTGTATATTAATTTAATAATTTAAGTTTACATGCTAATTTTAGTATTTTTTTCCTATTTTTGTGAAGAATGCCCTTGGGATTTTGATGTGGATTGTGCTGAATCTGTATATTGTTTTGGGTAGCATTGACATTTTAATAATATTAATTATTCCGATTCATGAGCACTGAATATCTTTCTGTTTATTTGTGTCTTCTATTTCTTTCATCAGTGTTTTATAGTTTTCAGTGTACTTTCTGGGTTAAATTTATTCCTAGGCTCTTTTTTATACTATCACAAATTGGATTATTTCTTGATTTTTTTGTTTCCAGTTTGGTCATTATTTGTGTGTAAAAATGCTACTAATTTTTGTATGTAGATTTTTGTAACCTGCAACTCTACTGAATTTATTTATTAGTTCTAGTAAGTTTTGGGGGAACATTTGGGCTTTTAAAAAAAGATATTGATTAATGTCATTTGCAAATACAGGTAATTTTACTTCTTCCTTTCTGATTTGGATTCCTTTTATTTCTTTTTTGTATCTGATTGCCTTTGCCAGTACTTCTAGTTTTATATTGAATAGAAGTGAATAGGCATCCCCGTTTGACCCAGATCTTACTGCAAAACTCTTCAGTTTTTTCCCCATTGATGATGATGTTAGTTGTGGGTTTTTCATAAATGATCTTCATTATATTGAGAATTTTTCCTTCCCTAAATAAACTGTTGAGAGAGTTTACCAAGAAAGGATGTTGGACTTTGTAAAATATTTCTTCTGTGTCAGTTGTGATGATCATTTGTTTTTCTATTTCATTCTCTTAAGGTGATGTAACACATTGGTTGATTGGTGTATATTGAATAGCCTTACACGATATGAAAGGGTCTGAATAGCCAGAACAATTTTGAGAGTGAAAGAAAAAGTTGGAGGCATCATATTTCCTGATTTACAATTATGTTACACAGCTACAGTGAGCAAAACAGTGTGGCAATGGAACATAAACAGACACCTAGGCCAGTACAACAGAATAGAGTCTAGAAATAGATCTATCTATCTATCTGGCCAATTAATTTTTGATAAGGGGACCCAGAAGACACAATGGGGAAAGGTTAGCAATTTTGATAAGTGGGGCTGGGAAAACTAGATTTCTATATACAAAAGAAGGAAATTGAACTTTTATCTTATGCTGTATATGAAAGTCAACACAAAATGAATAAAGAACATAACTATAACATGAGAAATAATAAAACTCCTCAAAGAAAACACAGGGGGAGGGCTGCACCTATGGCTCAGTGGCTAGTGCACTGGCCCCATATACTGAGGGTGGCAGGTTTGAACCCAGCCCCAGATAGCTAAAACAGTGGTGGCAACTGCAACAAAAAATAGCCAGGCATTGTGGTGGGTGCCTGTAGTCCCAGGTGCTCGGGAGGCAAGAGAGTTGCTTAAGCCCAAGAGTTGAAGGTTGCTGTGAGCTGTGATGCCACAGCACTCTACTGAGGGTGACAAAGTGAGACTCTGTCTCAAAAACAAAAACCAAAAAACAAAAAACATAAAGGGAAATCTCCTGGATATCTGCCTTGACCAACATATTGTAGATATCATACCAAAAGCTCAAAAGCAGAAATAAGCAAATGGAAGTATATTAAACTAGAAAGCTTTTGCACAGAAAGAAAATAATTCACAAAATTAAAAGGCAACCTGCAGATTGGGAAAAAATATTTGCACACCACCTATCTGGTATTGGGCTAATACCCAGAATTCATAAAGAACTAACACAACTCAATAGTGGAAATCAACTCAAATGAAAAGTGGGCAAAAAAACCTGAATAGACATTTCTCTAAAGAAGACAGTAAAATGGCCAATAGGTGTATGAAAAGGTGCTCAATGTCATTAAACACCAGGCGAATGCAACTCAAAACCACTATTAGATAGCAGCACACACCTGTTAAGATGGCTGCATCCAAAAATCACCCGAGGATATTGTTGGTGGGAAAGTGGGTTGGTGCAGCCACTATGGAAAACACCAGGGAGGGAGTCATAGGGGGAACCCCCCGGATATTGGCCTTGGCCATCGTGTTGTAGATATCATACAGTAATTTCTAAAGGAATTAAAAATAGAACTATGGCATGACTTAGCAATCCCCCTTTTGGGCATATACCAAAAGGAAATGAAATCATCACCTCATAAAGGTATTTGCACCCACATGCTCCTTGTACCATTAGTCACAATAACCAAGATATGAAAACAACCAAAATGTCCATTGACAGATGAGAAGATAAAGACACAGTGGAAGTGTGTGCATATCCAGAAGGTGCCAACAAACGATGTATATACATTTTAAGAAAGGAAAAAACTATTAAAATCGTAATACTTGGGTGGCACCTGTGACTCAAAGGAGTAGGGCGCCAGCCCCAGATACCGGAGGTGGTGGGTTCAAACCCGGCCCGGGACAAAATCTGCAAAAAAAAAAATATCGTAATACTTAATTCTTACAATGACTTACAAGTATTTGACTTCTGCAATTACTAGAGATACAAGATATGATATACAAGATAACAAACGTTATCGGCAAATATCGAGTATTACAATTTTTATGCTGTTTTTCCTTTCTTAGGTGTATAGATTTATCTGGCTCCTCTACATGCATGTATGTATAGAATATTATTTAGCCTTCAGAAAGATGGAAACTTTTCCACTTCTTATCATGTGGATGAGCCTGGGGGACATTTTGCTAAGTGAAATGAGTTGGCACAGGAAACAAATTGTATGACCTCGCTTATATGTGGAATATGAAAAAAATCAAACATACAGAGATAGAGAACAAGACAGTGGTTACGAGGGGTGGGAGTGGTGAGCAAATGGGGAGACACAGGTCAGAGGATAAAAGGGGGCAGATATGTGAGATGAACTACTCTGGAGATCTAACATCAACATGAGGACTATATGTAAGTCATAAAGATGTCCTATATAGGAGTTTATGTTAAATGAGTAGATAGATTTTAGCTGCATTAACAAAAAACTGGGCATCTATGTGAGGTGATCAATGTGTTAACTTGCTTCCCTATAGTAACATTTTTTCTTATCAATACATATTCCATAAGATCATTTTTGTATACCATAAGTATATCCGATTAAATTTATTTAAAAAAATGATAAAGAAGAAAAAAAATCTCAGTTTTTTTTTTGATCTATTACCTTCTTTGTGAAGTGGTTTCTTACTGCTAATAGAAGTGGTGTATTTCAATATTCATTCCATAAACATTTTTATGTCATTATTATATGTAAGACCATCTGCTAGATGCTGGGACTTTAGAACTAAAAAAATGGTTCCCCACAGAGAACTCAACCTTATCAATAAGAAAAGAACAAGTGATCCCATTTCATTGTGGGCAAGAGACTTGAACAGAAGCTTCTCTGAAGAAGAGAGGCACATGGTCTACAGACATGAAAAAATGCTCATCATCTTTAATCATCAGAGAAATGCAAATCAAAAGCACTTTGAGATATCATCTAACTCCAGTTAGAGTAGCCCACATCACATAACAAAATCCCAAAACCTCAGATGTTGGTGTGGATGTGGAGCAAAGAGAACACTTCTGCACTGCTGGTGGGAATGCAAGCTAATACGTTCCCTTTGGAAAGAAGTTTGGAGAACACTCAGGTATCTAAAAGTAGACCTGCCATTTGATCCTGCTCCTCTACTAGGTATATATCCAAAAGACCAAAAATCCCTTTGCAACAAAGATATTTGCACCAGATTGTTCATTACAGCTCAATTCAAAATTGCCAAGTCATGGAAAAAGCCCAAGTGCCCATCGACCCATGAATGGATTAATAAATTGTGGTATATGTACACCATGGAATACTATGCAGCATTAAAAAAAGATGGAGACTTTACCTCTTTTATGTTTACA
>CAUYRH010084710.1:0-124433 GCA_963574655.1 Perodicticus potto
TCACAAAGTAATGAGAAAGTCTCTTGAATGCTATCACAATCAGGTTGATGAAAATATCTCTGATTGTATCTGAAGCCCGTACACTGTACCCCATGACTGAATTATTGTACACAGATATGATTTAATAAAAAAAAAAAAAGTTAAAGGGGAGTTGACTGGATGGATTCATGGCCCTGCAGAGAAGGTGCTACTAGAGAGAAAAGAGAGGAAAGAAAACCACCAGAAGGTGCAGGGGCAAGGGGATAGAAGGGCTTCTCTGCTATTATAGAAGACCAGGACATCTGACAACTCAATAGTACAGAGATATCTTGGATATGATCATAATTATTGAGTTTGAAAAAATGTCCTATTTCTGAGGGCCACAAGAACACAGAATTGGTCCTATAGATCCCCCTCGAGGAGCATTGGAAGGGGCTTGAATAGGAGCCACATGAATAGTAAAACAACTCGATTTCTGGTTTTGACTGTGCCACTAACTAACCCTGCAGACTTGGGCGTGTGTCCAAACTCTATTATTTCATCACAGAAGTGAGGAGGTTGAAGTGGGTCAGTGGTTCCCATGAAAGGCACCAGGCCACATAGGAGCCTCTGAGGAAGTGTGCATCTGGTGAAAATAATGCCAGTGCTATGGAAGAAAGAGAAAAGGAGAAAGCCAGGAGAACTCACATATATTTCATGCCTTTTCTGTGCCAACCATTATGTGAACAAGGCCTTTTATTCTTTGTCTCAGCCAGCTTTCCCAATGACCCTGAGAAGCAGGGATTTTGCAGGTGTGTTTCACTGCCTGAGCTACATTTCCCAGGCGAGGGATCTTAGGCTCAGATCAGCTAAGTATTGCCTAGGATCTTACCTAGCGGCAAAGAGGGGTCTAAATTCATACTGCCTGGTTTCAAAACTATGATCTTATCACTGGATCCATATAGCCTTGGTTATATATATTGTTGAATAAAAAGAGAGAAAGAAAATGAATTATTACCCAAAACTGTTTGGTAAACAGGAAGAAAAATATGATATAAAGATTCCTGTCAAGTTTAAAATAAAAATGTCCTAGAAACCACAGAACTATTTTATTTCTAAGGTCTATTCCAGCATATACAACCAAACACATTTCCTTCATCTCTTTTAGATGTCAAAAAACATGAGAAATTCTTTAGTCCGGCCACTTTGTTTTATAGATAAAAAACTAGGATCCAGAAAAGCTAATTGACTTCTTCAGATCATTTAGATGGTTAGGAGCAAAAGTGAATTAAGAACCAAAATCATCTGTAATCCAATGAGACAGGTACTTCCAACACCTAACACAGCATCTGGCATGGACTCCTACCAGCTGTGTAGTAATTGTCATCTCTTGTCATGGCCATTCCGTCCCTTTCCTGGGTTCAGTCCTTCATGTATTCACATTCACTTATTGTGATCAGGTCACGTTTTCAAGGCCCTCTTGGCCCAGCGAGAAGTTCACAGTTCCTTACACTTTGGCCCTTCTGTCCACACCCTATGTTGTTCAGGGCAGAAGCAGATGTCAGTGGGTTATGATGTGAATGGGAGAATGATCACTAAAAAAGCAATATACAGGCTCCAATTTTGAAGATTTGGACAATTAATTGAAAAAAAAACCCCAAGAAGTATAAAAAGCTAAAATCAGAGGCAG
Source organism: Perodicticus potto (assembly GCA_963574655.1). Classification (NCBI taxonomy): domain Eukaryota; kingdom Metazoa; phylum Chordata; class Mammalia; order Primates; family Lorisidae; genus Perodicticus; species Perodicticus potto. The sequence goes on from CAUYRH010084710.1 coordinate 1,649, forward strand.
AAGTATTTTTTGAGATGGGGATGAGGATGATTTTTAGTATTATTTTAGACGAAGAATGGAGAAACAGTCAGAAAGAGAGATTGAAGTTAAAAGAGACAGGATAAGAGAACAGAATCTCTGGAGGTAGCAAGCAAGGGAGGGGATCAAAGGCTCAGGTAGAGAGGTCACCCTTGGAATGAAATAGAATAGATTGCCCTCCAAGGTGGGAAGAATCTGAACAGAAAAGTGAAGAAATGAAAAAATCTTGAAACAAAAGGCAGGAAGTTAGCAGGCTGGCCTTCTCTACAAGTAGATCAGGATTGGAATAATAAGTTTGTGTTATGAAGACAAGAATTGGGCTCAGAATATACTCACTGTGGAGATTCTTACTATGGGAGGAGTCATGCTGTTTAGCACCTCAGTGATTGGGAAGTTATATAAACCCTCGAAGCCTTCTGTCTTTAGTGGGAGACATGTAGGGATTGGGACTGTGTTGAAGTCTAACTAGAAGGTCCTCCTGCCTTGGTCAAGGTGACCGTTTGCCCTTCTTTCTTCCCAAGTGCAAATTGTGACACCTCTAACTCACTCACTCCATGATGAAATTTCTATGTATGACAATGAAAATTTAACTCCCACTCAGTGGGGAATTGGAGCAGTGCTGTGCTTTGCTGTGCCAGGCATATGGCTCGCCAGAGGGAGGCGGTCATGTATTCCCAGATATGATGGGAGGCTCCCACCCAGTTACTTTCCATCTCCACAGAAGACAGTGTTAAAAGGAACAGGCTTGAATGACAGCAAGGGAGATTTTACTCTGACAAAAGAAGAAAAATAGTTTCATCAATTGGATAAATGTGCTGTGGAAAAGGACATAGAGCATCTATTCCTGGAGACCGCCAGCTTCTCATTTGTTTGAGTACCTGAGATGCAAAAGGACTTTCTGCGGGAGTTTTGTTCAGGTGGTGTTGGGACTTCCTTGCAGTGTCTATATTTCATCTATAATCTTGATCTCCTGACCCAGGTGATTACCACTGAGAGTTTTTGTCCACTTAGGGGACTCTGTTGACAATTCAGGACTTGGGGGAGTTTATTGAATCCCATTATCTTCACACATAAAGCGGGGGAAGAGTCTTTTATTGCTTGCCTGATGTGTAAAGGTCCTTTAGAATAGGGAAATGAGGATCCCTCTTCCAGGGGTCAGCAACCTAGTGCCTAGTCACAGCTGTATATAGGGAAAGCCATAGTTGCTGCAATTTTTTTCATTTCTGACTTCACACTTGGAATTGTTAACTTCAAAAATCTGAAATCAACATTTTTATTTTTAAAAATGAGATGAAGCATTTTTTTTTTTCTCAATGGTACATGACCTGATTTTCCATAGAGGAAAAATTGATGCTTTTGGAACTACAGATCCCTTACAGAATTGGAGAAAATCCTGAGGGCCATCCTCCTGATATTGGGTGGTTCCCAAAAGAGGATGATAGATCGCTGTGTTGAATTTGTGTGTGATAAACAGTACATTTTATGCTCTGCCCAGACAACCCAAAACATATGGCCCTAGACTCACATAATAAGGAAAATATACTGATCCATGGCCAGTTGCTGTCACCAGGTCACTAAACCTATTTCTCTAGATATAAAATGAGACTATCTTGCCTCTTGGTACAAATGTAATAAAATCTAGTAATGCATCCATGAAAATAAGCACTGGTCCATAACCCGAGGGCTTAAGAAGTCAAGGCTAATGAGAAACGGGCAGTATACAAAAAATAAATTGAATTTTCTCCATTTTATCTTGGGTTTAATAGGAATTTGGGTGTATTTTCCACTGAGAACATTTACATGTGCCTCATGCAGGCAGGATGTAGGAAAATAGGAAATATCATGCATCAGTAAGAGGAAAAGTGGGTAAAATGCTAAATGGGGATACAGCCGATGAAAATTTTATGGTCCTAATAATTTTGAAATCTACTGTCAAGAAATAAGGTACCAATACCTTAGGCGTAACCTGTGGCAGTGGGGCTCCCTTGGGGGTGGGGAGGGAGAGTACTGCAGGGAATCCAGGAGTATTTAATCCAAGATGCCAGTGTTATTCTTCTGGTTTGCATCAGAAACATCTCCCCTGAGCAACTGCAGAGTGGGAGGGAAATCCATGCTCTCGTGGCTTCTTTGAAGGCCTGAGAAGGGCCTCGTCCTGGCACTGAGGTCTGCCCTGATTCCTGCTCACCTTTTCTTCTTCTGTGAAGTCTCCCTGCTACTCCTTGTGTGAGTGTCCTTATGACAGAAAGATCAAGGGGCCACTTCAGAGGAGCTTAAGCTTCAAACAGCCTTTTCCAAAAATAACAAAGGTGGAAGAAAGAAAGGAGAGTCCTGTGAGTGAGAACTCGAGCCAAATTAAAAAGCATTGAATGAGGATTTTTAGAGGTGAAAGGAGCCTAAGGAGACACAGGGCCCATCCCTCTCATTTAATAGAAGAGAAAACTGAGGTCCAGAGAAGCCCTTCCCTTCATGGATGGTGTTGCCCCGGATACCATCCCGGCTCCTCACCTTCATATACCACGTGCTTACAGGTAGGTTCATCTGTTGCCATGACTTCGGCTTCCCGTAACTTGTGCATGCCTCTAGATGAGACTTTTCCCCTGCACTTATAATGTGTCCCTTTAAATGTCTGTGGAATGTTTCTACCTGGAGGTCCACTGTGCAATTCAAACTTAGCACATCCAAACCTCCTCTCCCTCAGCCAAGCATGCTCCCCAGTCTGTGTTTCCTCTCCAGGAAGCAGCATAAACCCTGGCCTGGCCTTTCGGAGTTGTCTTCCTGCCTTCCTTACCCCACACCCCCACACCTCAACAGTGACTTGCTCCGCTCAGTCTTTTCCTTCCATTTCTCTTTTACCTATTTCATCTTCTTTCCATACAGCAAGCCCTTAACCATCCTTAGCTTGACTTTCTTTACATTATTCAGCTACCCTTCTTACAGTCGTATCTGTGAAATATAAAGTTCAAACTCTTAAATGTGGCTGGCATACAACATGCTGTATAACCTGGCCTCCAGTAAGCCCCCATCTTTGTGTGGCCCACCAAGTGCCATTTGCATGTTCTCAAGAGGGTGCCCTGCCATCATTACATGGCTCTGTGTCATAGCCAAGACGGTGGGGAGACAGTCTTCCCCTTGCCACCACACCCTGCTTGTATAACCCACTTATGTTTAAATAGTGCAAATATTATGTCTTCTTCTAAGCCTTCCTGCTGGTAGGCATCCTGATGGTCTTCTTGAGAAGACCAGGCCACCCTTACCTTATACTCTTACCTCATCCTGAGTAAATTCCTCTATATTTCTGCCTATTTAGGGCATTCTCAATGTTTCCCCCTGCCCATTCCAAAATATAAATTCCTTGATCACTCGTATTTGTAACCTTCCATATTTGGCATGAAGTAAGACTTAGTAAAATATTTTTTAAGAGAATAAATAAATGAACAAAAAAAAAAAAACAAAAGTTCACAAAGCACGTCAGTGGCCAAGTGAAGCAAGAGATCCTTGGTTTTTCTTCTTCCAGTTCATGTCTCCCCCATTCTATGTTGCCTGGGGAGAAAGCCCTGGCATTTAAAGTGGTGCCATCGATGCATTTTCTCTGCAAAATTTATATTATTTCCAGGTTGAAATGTCAGAACTCAAGTAAATTGGAAATAAGTGTGAATGGTCCCCAATTTATAGAGTTCGCCCATGCTCTCACATGACTCAATTCTATTTGAATTATTTAAGGAAAAAAATCAGAAAAGGAGGGGTTGCACACATGCATTGAGTACCTTCTGTATGTTTTATACATGGTCTCATTTAATCCTTACACACCCCTGTGAAGTGTGTTTATTATCTACACACAACAGTTGAAGACCCAGAGGCTTTGGGGTTACGTAACTCGCCTAGGATCATATAACTAGCAAATGTCAGACTTGGCTGTCTAACCACGTCTGCTTGATTCTAAAGCCCATTCTCTTTCCTCTTCACTACACTTCCTCCCTAGGGAAACAGAACAGAATTAGGGACATAAAATCTCAAGAAGTTTCACTAAAAGACATCCCTCTGGGACTCCAATAACAAATTGGACTGAAGAGGCAGGAGCTATGAGCCCTAACTCAAATCTTTTTGCATGATATGCTTTGGAGAACGTCAATTAACCTCTTATTTTCCATTTGTTTAAATTCACCTAGATGGGATACGATGACTTTCCTCATCAATTAACAGAAAAGTTACTTCACAAATGAGTTTGTGCCATTTGCTACAGAAATTCATTTTATACAATTACTAACCACAAAAGTACCTTTATTTTTGTAAAACCAAATAGTATTGGTCTAAAGGAAATAAGACAGCTGGTCTAATGAAAATCAAACAGTGGGTAAAAAATTGATTCCCATTTTATTTAATTTTGAACAGTCTTTGCTGAGGGATGTGATGCCTGCATTTTTCTACACCTGGTGTTAGAGTTAAAAAAAAATAAAGGAATGAAGAGCTGCTTGGACAGAAAGAGGAAAGATAGTAGGCGTGTGGTTGCTGGACATTTGACGTGCCAAATTGATTTTTTTGCCTAGGCCTGATAACTCCAAGGTGAAAATTGACATTTTTGCTTGAGCATTAAACACCTAGCGTTCACAGCATTCATTGGACCTCAACAGTTACTGGCTGGTGACATAACTAGGTTTTTGACAGTGATTTATACAATGTAGAAAATCTAAAATTAAATATATTAGACAGAGCAAGAGAGAACATAAGTCAAAATAGAAGCATCCTAGAATATAGAAATTATATTTTTAAGTTTTTTCTAGATTTTCAGAGGCGATATTATAGAAAGAGGCCTGGTTTGGGATTTTTTTCCTGTGGAATTCTCTCTCTCTCTCTCTCTCTTTCTCTCTTTTTTTTTTTTTTTGTTTTGTTTGAGACAGAGTCTTACTCTGCCACCTTGGCTTAAGTGTTATGGCTTCATCATGGCTCATAGCAACTTCAAACTCTTGGACTCAAGCGATCCTCCTGCCTCAGCCTCCCGAGTACCTGGGACTACAGCATGAGCCACAATGCCAAGCTACTTTTTTCTATTTTTAGTAGATAGGTGGTCTCACGCTTGCTCAGGCTGGTCTTGAACTCCTTGGCTTAAGCTATCCACTGGCCTCAGCCTCCTAGAGTGCTAGGATTACAGGCATGAGTCCCAGCACTCTGGATTTCTTATGAATTAATTCTCTGTGTAACCTTGGACAACACACTTACGTCTCTGAGCTTTTGTTATATTTTAAATGGGGGTGTGGAATTTATGCTGTTGAGGCGTGAACTGCAAAATGAGGACAGTAACTCTGAGTCCCTGTGCAGTACCTGTGTCTTCAGGCTCTAGGATGACTGGAATACAAGATTTGCTCTCCAGATACCCTCAGACCATACCTGAAGGCTGAGTGGCAGAGAAAAAAAGGAGAAGGGAGACCCTGGAAGGCCCAGATAACAGAACAATGTGCAAATGGTAACCGTCTTCTCTTCAAAATTGGTATTTGTGCTTTCAAAACAGAACCCCAATAAAGAGACTTCTGAGTTGGAAGGAAGAATTAACCCTAACTCCCAGAGGCAGAATTTCTGAAGGAGGAAACTCTTGAAGACAATTTTATAATGACTCTTAGGATTAGGGGATGTGAAGGCTGAGAGAGACCTTGCTTGGCCTCACACCCTCCACGCTGCCATTCTCCTGAGACTGGGAAAGACAGCAGCTCCCTCACCAAAGCTCTAGCATTTTCTGCAGCCAGAATCCTCGCTCAGATATTCAATCCACCCTTTCCTTGTTTTATAAAAAGTCCAACCTTTAGACACCTAATATGATTTAGTCCTGGTTTCATTTCCTGAATCTTTGTGTTGCTTTTTCTTCCTGGATCTCATGCTCGATGCTGCCAGTTTCTTTGTCCCTGCAGGTGCAGACAAATTAGCATAAAGAGTAAGTTGCAGAATTAGAGAACAGCAAATTTGATTTCAAAAGCCATTTCAGATTGAAGTCCATTTGTTGGCATTAGGAGCAAAACTCATAAACAAACCAGATTTTTTTCCTACTCAAATTGATTTTTTTTACATGACAGTATCCCTTTAGAAGTAGAATATTTTATCAAATTCTGATTTTAGCTGTCCTGGACAGAGATTTTTTTTGTCTCCTTCCTCATTATTGCTGACTGTTAAGTTATGTGGTTTGGCAAAGGAACATCTTTTCTTTTATAATAAGAGGAATGTATTGCCTTTCCAGCATCATTATCTACCTGTGTGTTTTTATGACCTCACACACGTGGCATATTGTGGCTTCACAATGTTGGTGCTATCACGGCTCCCATTTTGCAGATGGAAAAGAAATTACAAAGAGATTTTGGATTAATACCTAGATTTTGAAAAGACACAATAGGGAAGAATTCTGGGATCTGGTTTTCTGTCATTGTCTAAACATAGTTTTTTTCTTTTTATGGTTTTTCTCATATAGAGGGGCACATATTTACCATTTCTTTTTAGGGGGGAAATACTTTTCTGTAAACAGTGACAGGACGAGAGGGGGCCTGTTTAGGATGGTATGATCAAGGCCACCTAGTGAGGGGCCAGAGTTCAGAATTTTCTAAGCTTTGCAGAGCTCCTGAAGGGTGTCCACATCTCAGTGGGGGGTGCCCTGGATTGCAGTGCACAGCAGCTCACTCAGGGCACTCCGGGTGAGGACTCTGTTAGGACACGCCCACGTCAGAGACAGGCAATGACGACACAGGGTGAAGGCGTAGGGACCTGCATCTGCCAAGCCTCAAGGCAGGTGCACCTGGATCTGGGACAGCTGGGGTTCTGGGCAGGGCTTGGGGGGATTCCCCAGCTGCCCAAAGGAATTGCCTCATGTCCTCCCGAGCGTCTGCACCTTCTGCTCTCCCTGCCACCTTACCTCGCCTTTCCTCTACCTCAGAGCTTTTGCTTACTCATGTTTTCCCTGTTTCCCCTTCACTCCAGCTTGAAGTGGCCATTCTGGCCCAGACTCCCCATCTGTGCTTTCCCTGTGCGGCTCCCTGAGCTCTGCTGCTGGGGATTTATGCCTGATTTCTTCCTTACTCTGCTTCACGTTCCTCAGAGTGAGAATCTGGCTACTCATCTTTTTGTGCCAAACCCCATGCTGTGGGTCACTGCCCAGTCTATAGACGGGCTGCTCTTGGGTAAGCTGACCACCCAAAGTGTCATGTGGAAGGAAGGGCCCAAGGAGAGGCTGGCTGGCAGAGGACGGGGAGGAGGCGTGGGCTGGCACATCCAGCGCCCTGTCCTGCCCATCTCATCACCAACCTTGCTCATGCCATTCCTCACTATGAAGTTGCCTGGCAGCCCGAGAAGGAGGACTAGAAATTAATTCCTAGGAGCTAAAACATTTCCAAGATCAGAAAATGAGAAATCACGAAAGCGACCTTAACCAAGGCCACACTGAATTTAGAGCGTTACATTTATTGCTTTATTTTCTCCTCGCAACAACTTCTTACGAAGTAGCTATTATAACCCTTATTGGGCTTAAATAATCCATTCTAGACAAACCTGCATGAAGTAGAAAAGCTGATACTCAAACCAGGTCTGACTCCCAAATTATGCCTGCAAATTATATTCCTTTTACATCTAACTAGGTACCTTTAACTAGCACACGTCCCTGAAATAATCTGATTGGAATGGGAGCAGCGGCGGGACAGCATCCCAAGACAGTGTTGGGAGGCGAGGGCATCACATTGTGTGTTTTGGGGATTCCTGATGTCAGCCTTACGGAGTGGCAGTGCCTCCTTGAGAAGTTTCACCCGCAGAAAAAGTGAACATGCCATGCGGGGAGCCTTCCGTGACTTATATTAACACAGATCCATCATTAATATGACAAATATGTGCACCTGCAGACTTAATTGCTTCAATTTTCTTGAGTCACTGATAGGTTTATGGCCTGCCTCAATTCCAGGAAAACTGAAGCAATTGAGATTGGGCGAAAAAGTCTCTTAGTCTAATCAATCTCTTGAGCAGAGCCAGTCTCTGGCCCTGATGACAGACTTTCTTTCTAGACAGGGTAATTAAAGAGGCAGAGCCAGCTACTTTTCACAGTCCCTTCATCTCCATCTTATCATCTATAACATAGTCTCAGAAACTTGGGACCAGAAACATCTTTCCTTCTCCCCTCCTCCTCAAATGATCAGCCCTCCATCTTGGCAAGGGCTGGGTCTTGCTCCAGAGGAGAAGCAGGGTAGGTTTGATTCTGGGAGGGTGGTGGGTGGTGGGTGGTGTGAGAGATTGCTATTGCAGTTTCGGGATCCCTCGTCTAAGACCAAAAGGTTTGTGCAGAAACAGAAAAGCAGTATTTATTCCAGAAGCTTTCTCCTGCCTAATCCAGGTTTAGCTTTTTATGAAAACCCAAAGAGAACACAAAACGGGATATGGCGCCTCCCTTAAATAACCAAGGAAACTTCTAGCAAAGAAAACAAAGCTACAAAATGGAAACTTTTAAATATCAATTTTTTATTAAAAGCAAGAACCTGGAAAAACCTAATTGATTATTAAATAGCTACGTGTGAAAAATGAGTGTTAAGTAGAAATTAAGACAAAATACATCAAAGGTGTAAGAGATCCTTACAAAATATGAGGAAATGATGCTAGTCAGAAAATCCTCAAATTCTTTTCTAATTGTGGAGGGAAAAAAATTATAAAAGTAAATGATGGGATACATTTTTTTGCCACTTTTTTTTTTTTTTTTTGAGATAGAGTCTTCAAGTTGTTGCCCTGGGTAGAGTGCTGTGGCATCACAGCTCACAGCAACCTCCAACTCCGGGGCTTAAGTGATTCTTTTGCCACCACCAACCAAGTAGCTGGGACTACAGGCGCCCGCCACAATGCCCAGCTATTTTTTGGTGTCAGCCGTCATTGTTGTTTGGCGGGCCGGGCAGGATTCGAACCCACCAGCTCAGGTGTATGTGACTGGCGCCTTAGCTGCTTCAGCCACAGGCGCCGAGCCTTTTGCCAGTTTTTACTGAAGAATTTGTGATATCTCATCAAGCCAATCACCTCCTGAAAGTGAAGGACTAAAACAAGTAATGGTAAATGCTAAGAATATTCCCCATCAAGTAGCCAAATAAGAAGAGTTAAATTATGGTTGGTAAATAAAATATTCCCATGCATCCTGAGGAATTTCAGAGATGAAGGTGGGGAAGTTGGTGTCAAAGCACCTAGTGTAACTTTATCCAGCAGGGATTCCTGCTTATAAGGTTCTGCACTCCTGCAAGGCAGAAGTCGATAGACGCGATTCATAAATATTCTAACACTAAGTCAACCTTGAGTGAGTGTATGAAGCGGGGGTTTTGGTGGGGGGACAGGGTAATGGGGGGACTCTATCAAGGGAGACTGTGCCTGAATGAAGTGTGTTGTCTAAGTGTGTGTCCATCAGGAGATCGAGTTAGAGTCTCAAAAAGCTTTTGACAGACTCTACCTTTAAAATCTATTTTTTAAAACATGGTAAGTTACCACTATATCTGTAAGCCTGAAGCCTCAGTTATAAAGCAATATAATTAACAGTCCATATAAATGATTTAGATGATACTGAACTTCATATACTAAGAAAAATCAAGTTAATGGAGACAGACTGTAAGACGATGGTAAGAATCTGTGTTCGAGGGCAGAAGAGAGGGGGATGATTTTCCTGTGACTGACTTCAAGGTAAGTGCCCTCCCAGATAAAGACTCCAGCTACAGTTATAAAATAAAAGGATCTCTGTCATATCATTAATGATTCAGGAAAATAACCTAGAGTTCATTAAAATCATTCTCTCAAAACATCAACCCAGTATTAAGTCCTGGCAAAAAAAAAAGGAGAACAGAATGTCTCACAAAGGACATGGGAAACATTATCAAGACTCTCTACCTTTATGTAGAACTGTATTGATTTTTTTTTTTAACCAGGAATAACACAAGTTATTTTTGTCACAAATCTTTAATGATAATGTTAATAATAATAGGGACTCACATTTCTAGGGCTTTTCTTATGCACTTTCATTTTAATAGCCCTGTGATGTAGATGTTTTTATTTTCCCTGTTTTGTGAAAGAGAGAGAAACTGAGGCATAAAGATTTCAGAGTCAGTACCTGCAGGAGGCTTGCCTCAGACTTCTGTTTCCTAATATTAGAATTCTTCCTATTTCTGCAATACCACACTACTCCACTCTAGGGGATTCATTTAATGAACTCAGAGAAAAGTGCACAGAAAGCTGACTGCAATGATTAGTAGGAAGTAGGCGTGGTTGTGTGAAGATAGAATGAAAAGCTTCTATGACACACACTGGATGCAATAACCAAATAAAGAGGAAAGAAATATGAATGAGTTTTCTGATACAAGGCCAAGACTAAGAGGGGAATATGATTCATGGATATCACATTACAGCGTATGTGACCTTCTTCACAAATATTCAGCTGCTAGCAACCAAAGCTTTAGAAAGTCCAGGTGAATGGAGGGAGGTATTGCTTCACCCAGCGGGTATTATTCACACAAAACTTACTTCCCAAGGCATGGTGCAATCAGAAAATACAGACGTAGTATACAAAACAAAAAAGATACGGAAAGGTTGATGAGTGAAAGAGACAGAGTTAGTTGCTAAGTAGCTGAGACTGGCCTCAGCATTAAGGTTGACGGCAGGGAGGAAAAAGTCCCCCGGCACAGAATCGCCTTCCACTTCTGTGCTTTTTTAGCTGCAGGATGAGTAGATGGAGGAGCTATCAATACTGTGTAGCTGTCCCTCAGTTCCTGTCTTTGCATCCTGCCTTAAGTCTAATGATCCACTCAATTCAGTTCCTATCACTTTTATTCACAATCTAGTTTATTCATGCAACTTACAGCTGTATTTCTTTTGAGTGTGCTCTTACACATCAGAAGCAGAAAACCCAGTGCTTTTTTTTTTCATTTCGCCAAACTCAACTAATAAATATAGCCTTGAATGAATGGGCCAGGGTTATTGTGACATGTGTATGAGAATGTAAAAACAAGGAGTCAGACACAGCAGTGCAGTGATCTGCCCAATGAAGGGGCAGAAGACCAAAGCAGGCTCCAGGAGAGGCCCCACCCATGAATGCAAAATGGCACCCAGACTTCACCTGCTTTCTAAAATATATTCTTCATGTGGAAGGCACGTCTCCCATTTCCCAGTGCCAGCACCTTAAAGTGTGTTTTGTGTGGAGGGCTTTTAGAGGAGGGACGGTTTCAGAATTAAGACAGAAAACATAGAAAGGGTGATAGCAAAGAAAAGATCTTGCCAACGTCTGTTATTCCCAGCTGAGCACCAGGACACCTTAGCAATCAAGTGACCTGTATTTCTTTCACATCACTCAGCAGAGACTAGATCAACATTTCCACAGGGATCTGTCAGGTTATTTAGAGGTCATCTTAACCCCTTCTATAAGGAACACTTATACAAATTTGCCTACGGAAACGAGCCCAAAGCAGAGTGGAGAATCTTCAGACCCAAATCTGAAAGCAAGCACTAAGTATATCTGATCCTTCAGGGGAACCTGTCACAATGAAAGCTCATCAGATTGCAATATGATTTGCACACTTGTGTGAATTGGTTAATAACTCAATTTCATTTCCAGGTATATAAACCCAAACTCTTCAAACTCCTGACAGTATTCACTCCTGATGTATATCTTCTGTGTATCTAATTCATTAAGCTGAAATATAAGCACAGCAGCTCATGATTTCCCAGTGTAAGTAAGCTCTGCTTTGGTAGATAGCACAGTCTGGTAGAGAGAGCCCTGTGCTGGCAGTCAGAAGGTTGGGATTGAGCCTGGCTATCTCCATCTCCATCATCAGCTCCAACCCTTAAAATTGTCTGCTACCTTCCTTGACCTTCTGGTTCCTACTTCTGTGAGATCTACCACACAGGACAGGTGAATGAGAAGACAGGCCCTGGAAAGTTGCAACACAGCGGTGATAATACATTTGTCACATGCTCGAGTCTTTGTGGAATTCCCTCTCTGCTCCACTTTCTCAGGGTGAATTATAAGACAGACACCTAAGATCATTGCCACACCTCATCTTCAACCTTAAAGGAACTTGAGGCCCAGCCCCGATGATGGCAAATGCATATCATAGGGAGATAAAATGAATACAATCAGAGACTTTAGAGGTCACTTAAACCCCATTTTCTTTGAAAGAATATGGTTTAGAGCAGGCGTCCTCAAACTTTTTAAACAGGGGGCCAATTCACTGTCCCTCAGATCATTGGAGGACTGGACTATAATTAAAAAAAAAAAAAACTATGAACAAATTCCTATGCACACTGCACACATCTTATTTTGAAGTAAAAAACAAAATGGGAACAAATACAATTTACACCAACTCATGTGGCCCATGGGCCGTAGTTTGAGGATCCCTGGTTTAGAGAGAAGAACCCAGAGAAATAACTGGTCCTTCAGCTTTGGGCTTCCTACTGTGTGTACGTGTGAAAAGCCACCACTCATGGTCAGCAATGCAAGTTCATGTGTCTGTGGGAACTGGATGGAAAATCTTGTTCCCCAGGGTGCAGCTGAGAATGGAATGTCATACGTGAGTGCAGTGCCTCTGGCATTATGATTGCAGGTGCCTATACAGATTAGTCTGTTAACAAGGACTCAGTTTACCTCTGAGGGAAGCTCAGCTGCTATTTTAGTATTGCCTCTATTTGCTCCTTCCCTCTTTCTTGATCACAATTACCACTCCCAGGTTCATGACTGTTCCTACCAACAAGCTCCTTTGCATGCCAGCCGTGAACGGGCATGGATAGATAGCATGGCATCCTTCTGTGAAAACCTCCGTGGCCAGGTCTTAAAGCAAAGATAAATATAAGTAGACTTTTATTAGATATCTAAAGAATGTTCAATTTGCTAACTAACACTTACAGAAATGTACAAATTTGACTTGGCTCAGGTTCCTCAACTGGAACTGAGCTGATTCCTAGTCTTACAGTTCCTGAACTGATGAAGACCTTTAAGCAGCTGGAACCATTTATTTGCTTAAGTCTGAGATGATTACTCAATTTTAGGATTTATGTGAGTGACATTAACAATGACAACAACAAACAGAGTTAATAATGATGATGATGATACTGTTGTTTATTCTTATTCATTAATTGCCAGATACCGCTAGGCACTGCATTATCCTGAGACTGAGATTTGCAAAGTAAGGGAATGGATGTTGAGACAGTGAAAAGGAACAGGTGGCCTTAAAACCAAGAAACCTTGGTCTTTCTCCCCATTCTAGTATTTATTAACTGGGTGAAATTGGACAAGTAGGTTGACTACTTTGGAACTCAAGTTCCTTATCTGTAAAATAGGGATATAAATACTATCATTAAAGGACCATTGAAGATTAAGTTAGTTCGTGAATATTGAGAGTTCTTATTAGCAGGCCAATACGCAATGGGTATATCAGTAGTTGTTGATTCATAGACGATAAGAACAGAAATACAAGGGAATGAGAACTAATTAGAACAAGAGATGAATCAAGACAGTTTAGGACAAACAACAGGGTATTTATTCTCCTTCTGTAAGTCATTTACAGGAGATATTTTGTAATTTTCAATTCCTTTTCTCCATTCATTTTATAAAGCAAGAGCCATAGAGGATAACTTACTGAAACAGTTCAGGATCAGAGAATCATACCAAATACTAAAAACTCTGTGATAATGGAAAACCACGAGCATAAGAGAGGATTTAGAATAGAGCTCTCCCTGGGTCCAGTAGGCAATTTCCTCGTCATCACCCTGCATCGGTGTTCCAGCTATTTAAAACTCAGCTGTCCTTATTGCTTCCAATGCTTCTCTACGGAAAGATAGACCCCAAAGACCTGCAAAGCTCAAATCAGAATTCCGATCATATAACCTCAGGCTTCAAAATGACTTATTCTCATTACAATGTACGAAATGATCTGTAAATACATATTTTAACATTATGGAGCTTGAATATTATTACCCATCTTGCTAGATGTCAGATTTTGTTAAATGCATACCGTTATCTCAATTTGCAAAGGTCACTTGAGTGGCAGTGGAGAATAGAAATAGATATATGTAAAAAATTCTTTGACTAGTACATCTGTGGCTCAGATAACCCTGCCTTTTTCAAAGAGCTTTGAGCTTTTTTTTTTTTTACCCCTTTCAAATGAGACTTTAATGAGTATCATGTGGATAAACTCTTTGCAGAGGTTTGAAAAGATCCAGAGAAACACGGTGGTAGGAACAAGCAAATCATTTTGCGTGAAATCATAAGCCATTTGAATGCCTCCTCTTCTCTCTGGTTGTGTTAGAACCTTTTGGCTGCATTCTTCCCCCACAGGAATGTTTTCATCTCCATGGCTAGGTAAATAGAATGTTCCTGTAGTTGCTCGATTGCTATTCATGCCAGCACAGAGTAGCAGGGACTGACCTACTTCCAGGCAGCATCCATAGAAAGCTTCACTGCTTTCCATCAAGGCTGATTTAAAAGCCACCCTCTGCTTCCCACAGCTCCCGCCCCCAACTGCCCCTGGAGACAACATATTATGGACTATCCAGGGTGCTTCTTTTCTTTTCCTCGTCACTCCAGCTTCCTGTGTCGGTTCATTTTAGTTCATCCTAGCCTTTTCGGGAAAAGAAGTGGGTGGGTGGGCATTTTCAAAAGAACTTAACAATATTTCAGAGTTTTAGAATATAGCTCTCGAAAGGGGTATTGGTGGGGCCACCGAGAGAGCGATCCAGGCTACCCTTATTCTCATAAGCATAATTAATCAAGGGTTAATAACATATTGGAAACCATGTAAAAGCATTTCTATGTGGATTTTTTCTTTTTGAGGACACTCAATTGGGAGTCTCAATAGGTCATTCTCCTGAGTTTCATTATAGACAATCCTTACCCTATACATTGATAGGTGGGACTGAGTTGGAAACATTCCAAACTCCTAGAGAAAAGTCTTATTTAAAAATTGTCCACAGAGACTTTTATCCAGTTGTCATGCAAAAAGAGACTCAGCCTGCACCTGATTTGGAGTCTATCTGGAGCCAAGTGTCAGGTCTGGTTTTGTGTCATTGAATGATATAGTTAGAGCTGGAGACTTCCCAGAGACTTCCTAGTGCTATGATTTGAAGATGAGAAAAGTGAGCTCCGGAGGGATTACAGCAGCCCTATTCTCCAAGCTTCTTGTCCAACGTTCTCTCTAAACTATTATTCCATTTCTCATCACCGCATCATTAATGCTTTGAGTCTTTCTTGTATTTGTCATTGAGGGCAAATGTCACCAAGCAGGGTAAATAGAAGTTCGATTATCCTTCATTTATTCACAAGTAGAAATTTCCAAACCCCAGAAAGTCAAGAAGGTTCTAGTTAGTTAAAAAATGAACCTCCTGTACTTCTGTTGGGTGAGAGAATTTGAAATTTTAAGCTATTTTTCTCTAAACCTTTGTTCCATGTAGTTCTGTAGCCATTGCTCCAGCCTATATAGAGGCAGAGGAGTGAGAATGAAATGACAGGAAGCAGTTCCATGGCAGGCAGTGGGTTGAATACAGAAACCACAAGGTCAGTTCCACACTCTGAACCTCTTCACAAAAGAATTTCCTGGCTATGCTAGTTCCCATTTTGTTGTTCACTTCGCCGGACCTAGATAGGCACAAACGTCATGCACACGATGAGTGTTCCTAACATCTGTGCTGGTTGACTTCAGGCCCAGCAGGGTGCCCTGTTTTATGTGGCTTTCACTCTGGGATATGGGATTGTATCAGAACTCCACAACAGATGGTCTCTACGGTGAGAGGTATGGAGACCCAGCCAACTCAGCCCAGGGCCATTGTTTTTTGTGGCTGGTCTCATTTCCTCACTTCTATTGACTTTGTCCTTTTTTTCTGCATCCTTCTCCTTTGTCCTTTTTTTGTCTGTCCCTCATCTTCCTTCACAGATGGCCAGGACATTAATGTGCTGCTGTCATTATGTTTATGAAACAAGTTGGAGACTTTAGAGGGTGCTGTTCCAGAGACATTGAAGACTTGGGTCACATTTGATACCAAGGTGAAGATTTGAAGGATAATTAGGGATCCCCTACTGTTATTAACCCCTGACTTAAGCAGGTTATTGTCTTACAAAGGTGTTGAAAGTTAATACCGCTGTTAATAGTTTCAGCCAGAAGACCATTATGAAACCATGTGGGAAACTAGACCTACCATCAATATCTTTCAAACCCTAAAATTAGACAGGAGTAGAAAGAGGGAAAAAAGCAAAAAAAAAAAAAAAAAAAAAATAATGAAATAAAATAAAAAAGAAAAGAAGAAAAGGGGGCATATCTATCACAGGTCTATCCTTGGTAACCTTAATGATAGTTGCTATCTGATAGACAAGACCCCTTTGTTATTCTTAGTTTTAGATTGCCGGCTTATCATGACCAAAGTTCTGAGCTTAATCTTTATAACATAAAGAAACCCACTGAGATAGCATGGGGTGAAGGTGTAGCTAGATTCCATTTTTAGAGATGTGCTTTTTGCCTTGTAATTCTTTCATAAAGAATAAAGGGCCATTCATAATACCACACTTAGTAAAATTGAAAAACAACCAAGCAAAGGTAATAACCCATAGACATCCTCAAACCTCCTGATGTCAGGGATCCTCCATAGTAGTAGATTTCATTTGTTCTCCACCTGATCCAATTCCTTTTTAACTCTGCTCTGGGAACCCCCTCAGAAACCATTTGAGATTTGGTTTGGATGAAAAGTTCTAAGACTAACAGCAAGTTTGAAAATCCTGATCCAAGCAAGGTCTTTTAGTAGTTAGTAATGGCCATGAAAAGTTAGAAAATGTCAGCCTCAACCTTGAAAGACTATAGGGCAGGGTCGGTTCATCAGATGCCCTCAACATGAAGCTAAAAATTGACTGGTTTTAATGCTTCCTCCTCCCTTGACCTTGGTAACCACAGCCACCTTATTACTACTCCGTTGAATTCAGCTCGAAACTCAGCCTTGCCAGGAGTGAAAAAGGGTTCCAGAATGCTAGGACTGCTTTAAGCCACTCTAAGCAATTCAGTGAATTAAAGGACTTTGACAGTTTCCCCAGTTCAAATCCATATTTGAATTTATTTAATTTTTTTAAGTCTTTCATTTTATTTTATTTTATTTTATTTTTTTATTGACACAGCGTCTTGCTTTGTCACCCTTGGTAGAGTGCTGTGGTGTCATAGCTCACAGCAACCTCCATCTCTTGGGCTCAAGCAATTCTCTTGCCTTAGCCACCCGAGTAGCTGGTACTATAAGCACCCGCTACAATGCCTGCCTACGTTTTTTTGTTGTTATTGGTTTATTTAGCAGTCCTGGGCCAGGTTTGAACCCACCAGCCCAGGAGCATGTGGCCCGTGCCCTAACCACTGAACTCTGGGCACCCAGCCCCATATTTGAATTTAACATGCCAAATTCTTTGAAAGAGAGCATCATGATCCCATCCTCAGTGAGTTTGTATTTTGGTGAAATTCTGATCTTCATTATATATTTTATTAGCAGATCAGTTTGTTCAAGGACTCTCAGCGTAAGGGCATGGCCAGAGAAGGAATAGGGCACTTGGATGGGCATGGGGAAGTTGTAATGGCTGGAAAAGGAATTTTTGCAGCAGAGTTCCAGGTGTCCTAAGCTAACCCCACAAAGAAACATGCTAAAAACTCACAGCCCACAAGCTAACATTAGAACAATGACTAAGGCTAATTTAAAAGTGATTTTATCTCAATTCTCCTTCTCTCTGTCTTTCCCTACCCCAGATTATTCTCTACTGTGACTTTACCTGACCAAGATTCCATCATTCCAGTTCTGTATTGCATACAGAGACTCTAAAGCTTCTTTCTCAGAAGCCACATATCTGTATCAACCTGGGGTTAGCTGTGAAGATGGACCTTGCTCTTTCCAGAGCTCTGATTCAATCCTCCTGAGCCTATATACCTATGTACAAAGGGAGAGAAAGGTAGATAGAGTACAGGTTAGAATTGGCAGAAGGCTGGATATTATTTGGGAACTTAACACTTACCTATCTAGGTGGTCTTGTGAGGCACACCTTTTTGGACTTAGAATCATAGAATGTCAGAGTTGTAACAGAGTCTTGAAGTTCTTTTACATAGATCCTCCATATAAAGAATGAGAAAACTCAAAGCAAGGCAACTCATTCATGGTTTCTTAGACCACGCCTAGGGCTCTCCAGCCGTAGTTCTCTATATTATTCACTGTGGAATACTGGATCAGAGTGAGACCCTGATGGAATCTGGTTTACCTGCCATTTTCTTTCAGGGTCTTCGTGACCATTCCAAGTTGTGGCTTAGTTCACTCCTCTGCTTAACAAAATTGTGGTGACTTTCCATTAGCTCTGCCCTCCTTAAACTGGTATTAACAACTGTTCCTCAGTTGACACCAATCAGCCCCTGTCCTCAGCTATTTTTTTTCCATATTCTCCCTCCTGCTGCTTAACAAGACCTCCTGCGGTTCTGCAAACATGCATTACCCTTCTGTTCTCTTCATCTGGAATTGCCTCTCCAACATTTTTTCCCATTTTATTCCTTCCTATCCACTTATGCCCAGCCAAATTCCACACTCTCACTCAGCACTGCCACCAGACCTCTTTAGAGTACTTGTTCATGGCCAGGTCTTAGGTTCCCTGTTAGATTGAAAGCTCCTTGAGAGAAAGGACTGGGTAGCACAATTTGCTGAATGTGGCAAATAACAGTGTGCTCTGAAAGTATTTATTATATGTAAGAATAAATAATACCCTGGTTTCCTTGGCCTCCACACAGTTCCAGGATTTTGGGAGGTACATAGGGATATGAGGTGTGTGGAGGGGATGAATGGACATGGATGTGCTAAAAGTCAGGACAGCCTTACCCTTCCAGATGTCTCAGCCCCATGGTACGATGATGGCATCAGTGCTCCTGCCACCTGTGGTATCTTGAGATGACTGTATAGGGTCCTGGGGACATTTGTTTTATTCAGTAATTGTTGCAAAGGTTCTTCTGGCCTCATTGACAGCTGGCCTTGGACTGGAGTAACTATTTCATCACCTTCCAAATTGGCTTCGTGGAGTCTCAGGGCAGGCTTGCATTGGTAAAGCAATTTCTGAGCATTTCTTCTTCTTGAGTTATTCAGCTGACATCCAGACCAACATGATTACATTGAGTTCCAAACTGTGATCTCTGTCCTGTTGGTAGAGAAATTCACAAGACATTAACTGTGCCCTGTGTGGTTTTGTTCATTCCTCACCCTGGCCAGATACAGCATATGGAAATAAGTTTCTGGTTTAGCATTTTAGCACTTCCATGGCAGATCCTGCCAGAAGAGGGGAAAAAAGCCAAGGGAACAGCTATCAGTTGATAATTATCTCAAAACTAAAAAGTGGCATGGCCCCTTGGCAGGCCTGGTGCCCTCTTTTCTTCACCTCTTGCCATCTATGGTGAGTCTAGTCAGGGTGGAGTCCTGACATCACCATCTATAAGGACGGGCAAGAGCAGCTCACAAGGAGGTTCAGAGGGCCGGCCTGGAATTCCAGGCTGGAGACTTTGTGCTTTCAACTCCCACCCCACAGGAATGCCTTGTCAAACCCCTACTATACCTGTTCCTTCCTTGGTGTCCCCATGCTTAGGACCCTGAAGCAGAACACCTTTCCCTTCATCAAAATAATAATAATAATAATAATAATAATTATTATTCTTGGATTGCTAAAGGATATGGTACTTCTTTTTAAACCACTGAAATGTTCTGGAAGTAGGCAGTGGTGGTGGTCACACAAACTTTGCTGAATCAAATACTTTGAAAGGGTGAATTTTATGGTATGTGGAATTCTGTCCCAGTTTTAAAAGAAATCATGGGCTAATAAGATCTTGCACAAAAAATCAAAACGTTGCAGCACAAAATGTCCTAAAAGACCACATGGATTTTCTACTCAGGTGCTTCCTCTGTGCAAGTCTGGAGAGCATGTTGTCTGGGGCTTGTGTTGGGGTTGAGGGGATCAAATAGTTTATCTGTGTTTGTCTCCGTTCTCTGTCAGGCTGGAATGACCTTGGTCTAAGTATTACCTTGCCTTCACTTCCACTGTTAAAACAGAGGCAATGACCCCACCTCCTTGATAAAGATCTCCTGAGAAATAGAAATCTGCTGCTCTGATAAGTGCTTTAGAGGTGTGAAGTACAACACCCTTCTGAATAGTTACAGGAAGGGCTGAGTGACACGCAGATGTATATGGAGTAAGTCCCAGGCTGGGTGGAACAGGGAGGCTGGACCTGTGCCTCTCTGGGTGATTTAATTGTGCCATTAGGTACTCTATTTGGAGCCGTGACTGCTAATGATTTTTGTGTCTGTGGTGAGAAGGAGACACTTGGCTTCTACTGCAAGCCTGCAATGGCCTGGGGCAGCAGGGCGAGATTCCCAGGCATTGATGTGAAGGCATGAGGCGTGGCAGAGACATCCACCAAGTGGGGAGTAGGGCTTGTGCTCGTGGGGCTGCCTCTGAAGAGCCTTCGACCTCTGCTGCTCCACACCTCCAGCCCCCAGAGAAATGCCCACAGGTTTCTCCTCACCTGGAAATCTGGAAGCCTCCTTAGTGGAAAGGCAGCCTCTTCTTGTGAAGAAGCCTAGCTCACTGCCTCACTTAACAAATGGGGCTAGGCCTACAGAAAACAAGTGGTCTTCATCCTCACACCTGCTGCCCACTGCAGCTTCCTGGATGATTGTGCTGCCCCCTCACACACACCCCGATCAGAGACAGCTTAGCTATCCAGCACCTCACTGAGTGCCCTCGGTGCTGGGGAGAGGCCCCAAGGATGAAGGTCAGCTGTGATCATTATGAATTTGCAGCTCTTATACTCCTCCCCAAGTCTGTGGGATGGTGGAACAAGGGAAGGACTCATATCAGTGTCTTTGGGGACAGACTGATGACCTATGGCTCATATAAAACCTTCTCCCCTACCTACCCTCCTGCAAGAACCAGCCACAGTCTTCCCTTCCTCCTCCTTACTCTCCTGTTGGTACCTCAGCATACTACCCTGCTTCTGTTCCCCCTGAGAGGAAGTCCACTTACCCTTCAGACTCAATACCAGTACCACCTTCCTCTGAAAAAGCTACTTTCCTCTCCTCTTTCACCCTCTGCACAGCTGAGATCACTTATTCCTTCTTCTGTGCGCCCATCAAACCTTGTTACACACCTGGTGCAATGCTTACCACATTCGCTCACAGCAGATTACTTTGGAGAACTTATTGAGGGCCTCGCTTAGTTTAATATCTCCCTTACACACCCAGTGTAAGCCTGTTGAATAAATGAATGATTGGATCAATCAATAACATCAACAAATACTGAACGATGTTTATAAACTCCATAAATACTTAAAATTTCATGTCTTTGTATGATTGTAGTAGTTAATAAGAATACACTCTAAATGCATCTTATTAAGTCTTTTTTATGTCCGTTGGATTTCTTTTTGGTCAAAGGTGATACATTTTGGGAGAAGCCATGCTATTAAAATAAAATGAAATTGTAAAAAGCAATGGTTTGCTTAAAGTGTGTTCAGCAGAACATTAGTTCCCTAGTGTGGGGCTAGTTGTTACAGAAAAAATGGCCTGGGGCCAAATGAAGTTGGGGAGAGGCTGGGTTAATCAGGTTTTTCTACTGGGGGATGTCTGAAAGCTTTGATTCTATATTGCATAAGGAGGCATACACACGCTGTACATCTGCTTAGCACCTGCTGCCGTGCAAAAGACAAAGCGCGTTTTGGCATTTTGGTATTAATTCATTGATGATAATCCAGTGCCTTGATAGGTCCCTGAGAAGCAGGTGAGTGTGTCTGTAGTAAAGGCCCACTTCTTCCCTACCCTCCTCACTTATAGCACCTCTGCTCTGCAAAACTGAAGAGAAAAATGGAAGGGAATTAAAGCATCACTTTACCAGTCACAGGAAGTTATCCAGCATCTCCAGTGGACTATGCAGCAAGTGATTGTGGTTTTAGAGATAACCCGTCAGCCCCAGTGGCTCTGCAGTAACCTTCCAGGACCATTCCATAAATGCCAGTTCTCTGCACAGTCATTTGCAACTCTCTCCTTGGTAAATTTACCAGTGTGTCTGGGAGTAGTTGCTGGAGAACTCACACTTTCAGATTTATGGGAGGCATGTAACCTTGTATTTACCTTGGGGGGGTTATCAGGAATTCAAACTGAGATGGGTGAAAGATGCTATTGATCATAGAAGCAAGGGGAAGAACTTGAATTTTCACCTTAGAGTTTTTCTCAATAGGTGAGAGCCTGGCTCACTAGATTTATTGTGGAAAGAATATAGGATATAATTCTCTTCTTCTCAGGGTCTCTTCCCTTTCTTGAGGTTTGCAGCAGCAATAAATTTGACTTAACTATATCTGGTTGGAATCTTTTGTTGCTTTCAGACAAAACTGGCTAATTGGCACCAGTGGCCAGGAAGTTGTAAAACTTGGTCTGGTCCACATTCTCACCTGTGTCTTTGGTGTTTACCCTCTAGAGATCTCAGGGAACACAGAGGACATCCCTCTGGTGCGCTGGCGGCAGCAGTGGCTGGAGAATGGCACTTTACTTTTTCACATCCATCACCAAGATGGTGCCCCGAGCCTCCCTGGGCAAGACCCAACTGAAGAACCCCAGCATGAGTCTGCAGAAGAAGAGCTGCGGATCCTCCACATCTCAGTCATGGTAAGAGCAGCAGCACAGCCTCAGGCTGTCAGGCCACAGCTTATGTTGCCTTGGCATTGAGTCTTGGTGCCATAGACATAGCTTTATAATACCTAAGACCAGTGTGATCATTGAGCATGTTAATAAGCACATTTCTCGTGTGTGGGAAATGCAGCCACTTGTGGTGTAAGTAAAAGTTGCAGTTGCTTCTGCAGTACCATGCCTCAACTGTTCTCTCTAGGAAGACGCTCAGATGCAAAGTAACTTCTATGCACCAGAGGGACAGTGGATTTTCTTAATTGTTTCATAAATATTTGTTGAATAACTGAAATTCTAAGCTGCTTGCTGCTACCAAGCCCTCTTCTCTCTTCTCCCGGCCAGGACTGGAGGCCAGCAACCTGAGTTTTCTCTCCTCTTTCAATAAAGGGCGTGTCCATAGAGGCTTGACTCCCTCTCTCTAGCTGAGCTCAGAAACTTCAGCTTTAGCCTCTCTTCTGTTTAAAAATTTGAAGCTTAAGAAAATGAAAAGATTCTTTGTAAAGTTCTAGGAACTTTTGTTCTAGAATCTCACCAGTCAGTAAGTGCTACTGCGGCAGATAGAGGTTTTTGTTTGATGCTGCTTTGTTTATATATGTATCACCAATTAATACTTAATTGATATTTGGGAAATTAGTCTGTGAGTTTATCAGTGGGTAGAGAAAATACTTGTTTCATTTAATATTTTATGTATCAATATCGTAGTTATAAATCAGCACATTGTCTGCTAGTAGGGTAGCCTGACAACATGTTGATCATCCATGGGCCATATGTAAACTCAGCCCAGAGCACAGAACCAGCTCAGGTTTTAGTCTAAACCTTAATTTATCTGTTTCTCTGGTACTATCATATCACTTCATGCTCTTTAGTTTTTGTATCTAAGACTGAAGGAAACTGAGCACATTTTAGATATACAAAAATGTGCAATAGCCAAAATTTTGAGATGAAAAATCTCCCTATAAAGTCTCTGACAAAATTTCAGAATGTAATACTTTCCTTTCTTCCTCAGCTGTTGTCTCTATAAATAGCTGGCTTGATAGATTACTTCCATGTACAAGAGGTACTTTGTTTAGACTGTATGGTGGAGGAAAGAGTCTTTGAATAGCAAATGTAAACCTCAGTATCTATCTAGATAAGACCAGAGGCAGAGAGTAA
This sequence comes from Perodicticus potto, assembly GCA_963574655.1. Lineage (NCBI taxonomy): Eukaryota > Metazoa > Chordata > Mammalia > Primates > Lorisidae > Perodicticus > Perodicticus potto. The sequence continues at coordinate 25,493 of CAUYRH010084710.1, forward strand.
ATGGAATTGCTCTGCCTCATATTGAAAAATTAATTGAGGTTTATAGCATGAGAATTATAGGACTTGTATAACCTTAATCAAAGACCACTGTTTCCTCACTCATGGAAGATTGTCTTTAATGTAGCTTATAGTTTCCAGAGAATGGTGAGATCAGGCAGGTCAGCCGAATCAGCCCTGGCATTGACTAGGGTGACGAGGGTGACAAACGTGGAGGACAGATTGTCTTCATATTTATAATATGGTCTGATTAAAAAGAAGGGATTATTTCCTACCAGCCATCCACATCCTGTCCTCAATGTGGGAAGCAATTGTGGTCATAGGTGATTTTTGTTTCATTCAGATTTCTTCCTTTCTTGTCCAGGAACATTTCAAAGAACTATTCTTTGTCACACCAAAGAAATGTTTAAATGTTTAAGGTGAAAAAATACATAGAGATTGCTAAAGATGAAAATTGGGTATGATTGTGTCTGAAAGTGCCTAAATACAAGAAGTTAAGATAGGTGATATGTCAGGAGAGGAGTTTAATATGGGAGTGGTGCTGAGGGCTTATCATGAGTCTTTGCAGAAAGACAAATAGTTTGAAGCTTGTGATAGTGACTGCATCATATCTTAAGTGCATCAATGACTCTACCATCTATTCCCAGAACGAGGTGCTCCACGTTCTCAAGAGAAGTGTGTGTGTGTGTGTGTGTGTGTGTGTGTGTGTGTGTGTGTGTAGAGGTGGATATGGGTGGATTTGAAGATATAAATATGCGGATAAAAAAATGCCAAAGGATTTTTAGGAAATAGGTGGGTTTCTTTAAAATAAAACAACCTCTGCAAAAAGTCCTACATTACCAATGCTTTTTTCTGAGATTCCTGGGGAAGGAATTGATGGACAGTGGACACTGAAATGGAGAAAGCATAAGAATTAGCACTGAGCCTATCTATGAGATCTTTCCTTCATATGCTACTGGCCAAATGGAAGAGGTTATTTCTTTATTTATTTTAGATTATTCCATCTTCTTTCCACCCATGCTGGAGAAAGTAAAGGTTAAAAGGGTATAGGCAAAGAGTGAGGACAGGAAAGTCTTGTGTTGTTTCCGGTTTGGTCTCTTGGAAGTAGGCAGACCCACATGTCATGAAAAAATCTGGAAGGCCTTTGACTTCTGCAGGATGAGAATCTCGGGGCAAAATGAAGACATAACTCTTTCCTCCAACTCTGGTCAAAGACGATTTGGTCAGTGGAGCTTAATGTAGCCCACCTTGCCTTCTTACTGCCCTCCATTCCTATTCCAAACACATACCCCCCAACACTGCCTTCTTATCCTTAGAATCTTATTGTAGAAACAGTTTCAAAGTCTGAAGTTGTGTATCTTCCCTCAGCTTAGGAATCCAGCCTGAGGGTATCCTGTTTGAAGATGTTGTTCCTAGAGTCTCTGATGGCTTCTTCTTAAGATACTCAAGGACTGGTAGACTTTATTTGATACACGTTATGCCATAAACTTTGGAAATAAAGTAGGCAGCTGTTGAGGCATCTGGATGACAGCATTATAAATGTCACAAGACAGCAAAATTCTTTGACTTGTAACAGTGTTGGGCAGTGAAATGCACTTAAATGAAATCCTATTACCTAAATTCTGTTAGTTATGAAATAACAGGAGCAAGGCTATTTTTCATTAACTGCAATGATCAATATTTATGCAATTTTCAGACTGAATCAAAATAGTATAATCTGAAAAAGAGAAAAGCTAGTTATTATCAAAACACGAATATGTCCAACCTTTCCTTTCTTGTTAAGAAATTGTATATTTAAAAGCTTAACTGGTAAGCCTAAACATTCCCAGTATGTGCATAGGGAATTAATGGTTCTTTGGAAATCATAAAGTTTATATTTCTCTTATTTTTTATTTATGCTGTTCTCATTCATACTGCCTTAATGCAGAGACCACTGTTTGTTTCTATATTTGTCATTGACTATGTTTTGTTTTGAACAAAAAATATAAGTAATGACAGAATGAGAAGTAAAAGACAACCTTTTTTAGTATCCGTCTGAAATTATACAGATGAGAACTTGTAAGTCCTCTCTTATACCACATGCACAGTGTAAATCTACCATCAGCAAAATTGTAGGCTTGCAGAAAACCAATACCCCAGCTGAGAGCTTGGCAATTTAAAACTTTGAAAAACCTTTTGCTTTTCTTATTTTTCAATCACATCCTCAAATTTTTGAATTATTTTTTCCAAAGAGGTACTATTTCTTCCTTGCATAGAATAATTGGATTTCCCTACTGAAATCTTACATTATTGCTTTGAGGGTCAAACGATGTATTTTAACCTCCAGCATGATTCAAACTTGGCTGAAGAGATTTATTTCGAATTTCACCAGATAATTGACATTCAGAACTATGAAAGTACACAAGGATATTCCTTTGAAAACTCTTGGACCAGTGACAGCAGAATCGGCAAATGAAAACTGAGTGTGAGTTGAAACCCAAAGTCAAGAAATTCTCCAGTCATAAGACAAAGTGCTTACTCCATAGAAGGCCAGATTTTAATATGACTTCCCTTCAGGTATTCAGATTCTGCACGGATGGAAATTCCATGTTGTACTTTTGCTAATTTACCATATGATCTACACTTTTCTGCTTAAGGTACGCAAAGGAATTTAATGGTGCATTGTAAAATTTAAGCATATGTGTTATTTCATCTTTGTAATAAAGATGGCAGTTTTAATAGATTTCTTCCATGCATAGAGGTTAGTTAAGTACATTTTTCACAGCAAGCAGCCTTTCAAAGTGCCTCAGTTATGTATGTGTTTGTGTGTGCACAGAACTGTACAGAAGTATCCAGCCATGTAAAAGGAAAAATACTGACATACCTCGCTGGATACTTTTTGGGCAACCTGTGTGTATGTGTAATTTTTTTCTATTGATAACTCCTACTGGTAGAGAATATCTTTTGTAGTTCAGCCTTCTGAGGTTTAATTCAGAATTGTGGGGGGAAAAATCTTTGAGCACCTGTTTGTCCTTCTGAAATTTTGTGAACAGAGCCCATCACTCAAGCCTGGGTGAAGCTCAAGACCACTAGGTCAGCTGTGTCAATCTCACTGGCCAGCATCTGTAGGCGCCTCCTTGCCTTTGACTGCTGGCTGCCACCAGAGGTCTTTGCCTGCTCTCAGGACCCTCGTTTCTGGGAACCCCAGTTGAGCCTAAGGTACAGAGTTTGCTCTTGGGAGAAAAAAAATATGCAGAACAAAGTTGAGAACAAAAGAGGCTGCAGGTGCTATTATGGAGTTCCAATGTTCAGCAAATAGAATGGGCTTTCTAGGAAGTTCCATTTTGGAAAAGTTAACATTTGGAATGAGTTAGTACAAAGCCCACAGATGGGGGCCTCATAACAACTCAGGGCCACATAACAACTTTATGCTAACGCTCCATCCTTGCCCTCACTGTTATGTTCAAATTCGATCCAGCTGCCTGAGCAGCACACGTGACTTGGCTTAGCCCTGTGCTTCCTTTCACTCCTCGAGCACAGCCAATGCCAGGGGAAAGAAGAGCAGTTCTAAGCATGGGCATCACTGTGTCTCAAGACCATAAGGTATTTATTAATTGTCTTTAAGCACAAGAGAGAGGAGAGATGCTTTTTCTGTCAGTATCTTCTGCGTTACAAAATTCACTATCAAATTTACTAATCAAGGCCACATTGGCATCATTCTGGCCAATTGATATGCTTTGTTTTATTCAACTTAGGATGTCCTAATTTATTAGGTCTAGCCCGCCTGACCTTTAAAAAACAGGTGGAGACACTCAGACAAGTCTTAACAGTACCAGAGAGTATAGAACTGGAGTAGTAAGTTAGAAAGTACAAAAAGACAGATCTCCATTCAGTTCAAGGAAGGCTTTTCTTGCAATTCAAGCCATCCATCATGAGACTGAACTGACTCACTGGTCACACTGCCCGCCTGCCATCACTGTGTTTTTTACCTTCCATTAGAAAAATGGTGCGTAGCTCCTAAAATAATCAGTAAGTTCCCCAAAACAAAACCTCTTTGTTCTTTGTCTCTGAAAGATTGATGTGGGAAAACCTGGCAATGCCAAGGTCCATTTAGGGACCAAACTAAGTGCCAACTGAAGTGTGGCTTGCAAACCTTCTCCTGGCAGCAGGAGATAGGTCTGCATCTCTTGGTAAGATGCACAAGGCACAGTGTGTGTGTCCACTAGGTGTTTCTGTTGCTCATCTGTTCTGCTCTTGCTTGGTGCCCTCCCGTGTTCCAGTAAAATGAGAGCTAGGGTGTAGTGGAAGAAAACATTGGATTTAGAATTGAAAGAGTAAGCTTCAAATCCTGGCTTTACCTCTTTGGGTAACTTGCTAGCCTTTTTGGAAGCTTCATTATCTAATCTATAAAATGAATGTGCTGGTTAGGCTTTTTAGTTTGAGAGAGTGGAGAGCCACTTAGACTTTCTCTGAAATGGACTTTTTCCATAGAAATTCATAGATAAAGGTGACAGCACTCTCCCAACTGAAAAAAAAAAAGAATCTCGAAAGCAGTATTCATGAAGGCTGGAACTGCAAGGTTGTTGAAGATCCAAGTTACCCTAACGACCCTCAGCCTCCATGGTTTGTGGTATGACTCTTCACACCTGTTTCTGTTGCTCCTCTTGTGTGTAATGGCTTCATTGTCCAGTCTGCTCTGTAAATCTTGCTCCATTTCAATGCCTTTTAGTTGGAAGTCCCATTTACTCATCACATCACCTCACTCATGACCCATTCTGACTTCTCTCATTTTGCAATGTTTCCAACTTTGTTCCCACTGCTGTCAATCAACCTACTTTCACCCTCATCCCAACTCCTTAGGAAAGAAGCAGGTGGCTCTAGCAAGTTACAGAGCTTCCCGTTTGTTCCCAGGTTTTCATTTCAAGTTGTCCCATAGGTGGATGTGATCCTAACCTCCTCCAATGACTCTAGCAGGGAGGTAGGACTACATGGCACACTCTGCTCTGGGCAAAACTCAGAGCCATTTATTTCAGCAGAGGCTGAAACACTGTGATTCCACATTCGCTTTGTTTAGTATGAGAAACATACTAAGACCTAACTTGTAGAGATGTACCAAGAACCAAAAATAGACATCATCATCATCACCATTGCTATCAAAATCTTATTTTGCACTTACTATGTTCCAGACACTGTCATAACTTATGTTTTATTCTCATTACAGCAACATAAAGTAGGGTTTGTTATTATCTCATTTTACATGTGAGGGAACTGAGGGCCAGACAGGCTAAATCACTTACCCCAAATTAAACAACTATTAGTTTGCAGAGTCAGAATTTGAATCAAGACAGTCGGCAAAGTCTAGACATCATTTTTTGAGAAGCCAACTCATTACCTGGGCCATAGAGAGAACCCAGTATACACAGGATGCCAAAAAAATGTATACACATTTTAAGAAAGGAAAAATCAGCATTAGCACTGTTATATTCAAGTCACGTTTGACTTCGGCAATTACGAGAGATACAAGATACAATATGCAAAATAACAAACATTATCTGTATGTATTGAGTCTTACAATTTTAATGCAGTTTTTTTCTTTCTTAAAATGTGCATACATTTTGTGACACCCTCTGTATATTTATTAATGTTCTTTGGCAGCTTTCCTTGTTTTTTGACTGATAAGGTTCATCTGATACTTTCCCCCATTTTTACTTTGACACTAATAACTCCATGAGCACTAGGACCCACGGTCAGAGTGGAGCACAGATCTTTCTGGAGCTACACCAGTCAGCTAACTCCAGAAGCTCAGATTCTGTTCAGCTTGGCTGGTCCCACCTGCTAACCTTGGCTTCAGCCATGCCACTTCAGAGCTGGCAGGAGTTTATTGGCAGGGAGGGGAAAAGGGTGGTTGGGGAATTCCAACTCTAAAATTATAAAAATCACATAACAATAAACTTAGGCTTCTTCATATACATACTTGAATACTTTTGCATGGAATTTTTAGAAACTATAAATGTTTTTAAAGCATTATTGATCTATCATTGATTTGAAAGAATCATTTTCACTTATTCAAATATTCATTATTTCATTTACCAATATTGTTTAGACCTAAGTTTTTTTTAGATATAAAGTAGATAGAAAATGAATAAGATAAGATTCTTCTTTCAGGGAGCATTTAATCATGTTATTAATATTTAATGTTTGAGGATGGCCCTTAGCAGAACTGAGAGCCAAGTGGAGTGCCCACCTTCTTTTCTATTCCTTTTCATTCTTTACATCTTTTTTATAATTCGGTTCTTCTCTTTTCTGAAGTTTATAGAGGCCTTAAGCTATCCTCATCTCTCCAGACAGCAAAGAAAACAGCTAAGAGGCCAAATTTTCAAAAGGATACTGATGTCTTTTAACAAGTTAATGTAATATTCTGTCCAGCAATCTAGCTTGCTTGATACAGAAGCGAACAATTTATTTTCAAGTACTTAGTTTCAAAAGTCTCCAAAGATTCTTTTTAAAGCAGGATCCATAATGTCCATGGAGTTTCAATCAATATTAAAAACAACTAATATTCATATTGTAACAAAGCAGTAGCTCTCTAAGCCCTCACAGTGTCCCTGGCACTGTATGGGATTATTTTCATGTATAATATCAATCGATTCCATAGCAACCTTTTGAAATAGGTATTAATTCCTCCATTTTTCAGATGTGAACACTGAGACTTAGATCAAGTAAATCAGAGGCCCAATGTTACAGAGGCTGTGAAAAGTACGCCAGGATTAGAGGCAATTATATCTGATTCCCGACTTGACTCAGTTGCAGAAGTCTCCTGCTTGGTGACATCAGGACTGGAGGTTCTCTCGTTTCCAGACTCTGGAATAATTTTACTTCGTTTAGCTAGTGCAGCAGGAGCCCTTCACCTGAAGATTAAGAAGGCACATGGAAAACTGGGTGAGATGCCATCATGGCGAGGTCTATGAGTTACTTCAAAAGGTGAAGGAAAAGCTGGATTGGGTGAAAAGATCAGCTGATGCAAAGAAGCCTGAGGTTGGTCTGAGCAGACAGTGGTCACTGAGAAGCCAATACAGATAGTAAGTTCTGCATTATTGAATTTTAGCGAGGTAATTTCCAGCAAGAGCTTTGCTATCAAAGAGAGTAATTTAAATTCTAGTTCTACTACTTGCTAGGCTTTTTAGAGATCTTGGGCAAATTGTTTAACCTTTCTAAACTCACTTTGCTTATCCATAAAATGGGAATAATAATAAATCCTAACTTCATAGGGCTATTTTGATGATTAAATGAGAAGATTCTTACAAGAACTTTGTACAGCTTTTGGCCCATGGGAGGAGCTCATGTAAATATTAGCTAAGTAGAGTCTAGGTGGTAGAGGGAAGGGAGGATGTGTCATGCAAGCTGCCTGTAACAATTCTGCTTGCAGTGTGGGACCCAGGGGCCCACCACCTTAGGGAGCCAGAAAAGCAGCTGGGATCATAGCAACCTCTCACAAGAGTCCTAAAGCATGGTATTCAGGGAAGAGACCAAGGCGATTAGGAACATCAGGGCAACAGAACAGGCCCATGACTAGGACGTGGTCATGTACATCCAGAGCATTTGTTAGGCCGCCTTTGTCTTATTGTTTACAGGGTTTCCTAGCAGGTATCTTAGGGTTTAAGATGGTAATCCCATCTCCAACTCCCTAGAAGAACTTCACTAATTTATTTCTGTTTAATCAATCCAAATGTCATTATGGGAATTCCTTTTCTGCCCAAGTGCCCTCCCATACAAAGATTTTATTAGTCTCATTCACAGCAAGGAAAATAAGTCATAGTATGGTAGGTGATGCTCATACAGCCAACACTGGTGAAAAATTCAAGAGATTCTGATTTATGGTGCAATTATCCTTTCTGTAGATCCTACAGTCTTTTCTTCACCTTCTGCTCATTTCTAAAGTTTTGGGATTCTCTTATAGACTTGAGGTCACCTTGAAGTTTGACATCAAACCCACACCCATGGGCCCTGGCTAGAGACTTAGTTATAGTAAATATAGCCAGCCTTATAGCCACAGAGAGAGCCCTTGCTAGGACAATGGCAGAAAATGATCTAGGTCAAGGTTCTATAAAGGACCAGACAGTAAACATTTTCAAATTTCCAGGTCATGTAAGCTCTGTTTCAACCACTCAACCTCTCACCAATGTAGTGCTTTAGCAGCCATATACAATATATATATGAATGTGTGTGGCAACATTCCAATAAAACTTTATTTATCAGATGGGCATTAGGTCACATTTGGCCTGGAGGCTAGACTTTGTTGAACCTTATTTGGTATATTCTCCTTATTTTGCCTATAGAACCTAAACAGAGACTAAAATCTATCAACTTGGTAGAAGCATTAGGGCCCTGCTTACAATGTGTAAGATAATAATTTGCTAGTTACCGTCAGACCCCCATAGATTGATTATAATTGTCACTTACAGCAGACGTTGACATTGATTGTTCTTGCTATAAATTCAAGGCATGTGGTATTCACAAATTCAGGTGAAATCCAAGCGCATTAGCCTCTCCTGAGAGGCACTGATGGGTTTAGCAAAGACAGATGTTGATTAAAACAAAACTATGCTTAGACTTGACAAGAGAAGTATAAACAGGATACTTAATAGCAAATATGCTATTTTTTCTCCCCTGTGAGGCTGATTGCTCCTGCTATATTTCAACTTTGACATATACAGTAGATTTTTATGAACTGCCTGGATATGTTAAAATATCCCCTTGTAGTTTAATGCCTAATAGAATGCATAGGCACCGAAGCAGAACTGTGCTTCTGGACATGATGTCACGATAAAGCTGGTCTGTGTGGGGACTGATATGTGTCTTTACTTCAAGAGCTAGTGGTGGCTCTGGGTCTCACTAATAAGGCTTAGTGCAGACAAAGCATTTTTAGACCTTGCCTTATAAAATCAGTTGCGATACTTTTAAGTATCTGATAAAGTTCTAAATGCCTGATCTATGTGAGAGGCTGATGTCAGTAGCCCTCCCTGAGGTAGCACTGGGGTTTCCATGATAAATCTGGGGGGTCAGGTGCCTCGCTGCCACCTTGTTATTTAGGATTGCCCTCTGCTGATGCCTCGTGCTGCTGCTCCCTTCCAGGAATAGCAATAGGTGAGTCAAGTAGCCTGCTAACTTGAGTTGAATCAGATGTCAGTTATTAATATGTACTATGGGTGACAGCAGCAGGTGCTTCCCTGAATAGTATCCGGGGCCTGCTGAGCTCTGGCTCCAGATCTCAACATTTGGGTTCTGCACACTGCTTAGGGTGGCTTGAGATGGGAGCTCTGCTACCGCAGAAGCATGAAGAAGAAAGAGGGAGCTGAGTGGGAGATCCACGTGGGACATCAGACACCAGATGCTTAGTAAACGATTCTCCCTTCATTTCCTCCTTTCCTATACCTTGTTTGAAGAAGAAGATTGAAGACTTTGGGTCTAATGTGGACTTGGCATTTAGAAGGGTAAACATGTCAAAATTTGGCATCTGTGGGCTTTCAGACACATTCTTACAAAGTGAAGTAAGCTGTCACACAGAACAAGCTCAGAAGGGCTTTCCATCCCAGCAGCGATGTTAAAGTGTCCCTATTTTATTCTCTTTTTATTCCCTATATATCATGGAGTATATGCAGGCAAGTCACCATCACAAAGTTTCAGCTGGCTGTGTCTGTCCCCAACCCCTCTCTCTAGGAGGCGAGTGGCTTCAGTTTCTGAGTCCTCAGCCTCTGTAGGCCAGGGACAGACCCTCCTTGGACTTCACCTGGGGAGGCACGAGGCAGTATGTACAGGCCCCAGCAGGGCTCTCCTCATGGCTTCTGCTGCAGAGTAGCACGGGCTGGAACCCAAGTGTGCTCATGTCAACTACGCTATATCTTCCCCTCTTCTGCAGTTGCGATAAGACCACTGAATTCAAAGTCAGGAGGCTCTGTTTATAGTCTTTCCTTTCAAAGCCTGTAAATGTCAGGTGAGCCTTGCACCTTCCTGAGCCTCAGGTTTCTCATCTGTAAATGAGAGGATGAATGAGATAAGCATTCTCAAAACGTTAGGCATTCATGTTTTATGGCCACATTTTATGCAACCTATATCAGTATTTTATGAATACTTTTTATTTAAATTGAATGGCTTTTCCAGTATAAAGTTATTTTAGCCTTAACGGGGTGAGAATGCCAATAAAATCATGGGTTTGATGTTATAGTTAATTATTTCAAAACAGGGTAGGAAAAATTATATTTTATAAAAATAAATGATAACATAGAGATAGATGGGCTATACCTTCACCAGCCAGTGGCATGCCCTGTCCGTGCCTCGAGAGGCCTAGGCTGGCTGCCCTTGTAACTTGCGTCTGGCTCTCACATCCAGGATGTGAATGAGAAGGGCACACCCAACTCTCGTTGTCCCTGGCTAATACAACTTGTAAAGAATACGTGAGGCAACCCCTTCCATCCCTGCAGCTACTGCTCTCCCCACTCCGCCCCACTCCCCCACACCGCCCCAACATCTGGACATGAGATGGTGGTCTGTGGGAAATTGGTAGGCCTTTGTGGCTACAGGTTGGGTTGATTAGAACAACTTTGTCCTGAAAAAGGAGCTGTCACTTCCCACCATGAGCCTCTGGCTGGTTCTTTGGAAGGAGTTTGGAGTCTGTGCACCCTCTATGTGGCCCACTGGGGACTCTCTGCAGGTGCCCTGGATTTGCTGATCTGTGGGACTGGCTAACACATCTTATAAAGAATACATGAGGTAACTCATGGGGACTGCACTCAGCTGTCCCCAGTCTGTTCCTCCTCCGTGTCTCCAGGAGTCTGGACATGCTCCCAACCTCTGCCAGCAGGAGGTGCTCAGGGGTCTCCTGGGGGTGGACTCCAGGAGGAGGGTTCCCAGAGCCAGGCAGTGAGAAGGGCCTCCAGCCTTCCACTCTGAGGGGATTTGGGAAAAGGCATGTCCCAGAGTCGCCTCTGGAGGACTTAAGAGTATTCTAAAAGAAGACAGTTCATCCAGCTGCCTAAAATGCCTGGGATGAAGCCAGAGGCAGCATGATTCCTGACAAGCCCAGCCCTGCTGGCATTTCTATATTTCTTTCCCATGGAAGTGATTGCTTTAGTGGCCTGTGTGCCTTGTTCCCAGGACTGCAGTTACAGCTGTGGGGGGAAAGTCTGCTTAGAAGGAAAATCCACACCGAGATGGTGGGCTCTGCCTTGCAGGATACTGGTAGCAGAACCTGCAGGGCACCTCCCAGACTCCCTTCCAGGCAGCCCTCTCTGGTCCCCAGGAGAGCCTGTGGAGGGGGGTGAGGTGAGGGACACAGCAGCCCCCTTTGCTGTCAGGAGGGAGAGGCTCCTCTCCAAGGTGCGGGAGCCTCAATGCTTCCTCCGCTTTCCTCCTTCCTTCTCCATCCTGAGCCCCTCCGGCAGCTGCCTTTTGAGAGTTGCTTTGCCTCTTTGATCAAGCTTGATGCTGATGTTCATTTTCACCTGATTTCATCTAATAAAAAAAACTGAGAGTGGGAAGTGGGGCATGTAACTATCCCTATGTGATACTGTAAGTGCATTCAAAGACATGTTTTTTGCATCCAGAAATGTTCCCCAACATCTATGTTAGGTGCTGCCTTACCTAGCTAATCCTTCCAGGTCACTAGGGTTGAAAAGAGAAAGAACAGTCAAAAGGAAAAAAACAAAAAAGCAGTCCAATTGTTATATTTCACATGAAAATCTACAAAAATAGAGCATTTTAATTTTGGGGGGAGGACATACAGATCTCAACATTCTTATTCATTTTTGTTACCCAGGATCCTACTTTCTGCTCCCTCTGACTCATCCCTGTGTCCAGCATGGCCATGGAATTCTTTCCTTGTGCCCTTCTTACACCAAACTCTGCTCATTTTATTATCCAAATGTCTTTAGAATCTCTCTCTCTCTTCCTTCCCCACTACCTCTGCTGGTGCAGGCTACCTCTCCCCAGACTGTGCAAGGGTTTTCCACTTATTCACTCTTCTGGGCTGTTCTCCTCAAAACTTCCCTCTCACCATCACCAGGCTATTCCTAACAAAATGCAGCTTGGACTATGGCCATTATTGGTGAAGAGCCTTGAGTAACTCTTTCCACTGGGAGGGCCTGAGTCTCATCTCTTCCCCTCCTGGCCTTCTATTCTGTTCAAGATACCCCAGACAACTCAGTCCTATTTCCTGGACACCCCACCCCTGCTATTTCATACTCCTATGATTTTACCAAGACTGGCCTTTTGGCTTAAAATTCCTATCCTCTCCAATGAATGGGATCACTTCTTCCTATTGTTTTAAATGTTCACCTTCACCCCATGACTGTCTCTTGGAAATTGTTCCTGCTTAAGCTCCCTCTCCCCACTCCCAGGATGACTCCCCAGCACTCATTCCTGCGTAAGCCTGGCCCCCTGAGTGCAGCTCCCTGCTGGAGGGATTACCTCCTCTGTGGCCTAGCAGACCTTTTGTTAAGAGCCAAAGAGGACTTTGGGAATGAAGGGACAACCCTCTGATAGAAAGTTGAGACTCGGGTGGCACCTGTGGCTCAAAGGAGTAAGGCGCCAGCCCCATATAATGGAGGTGGCAAGTTCAAACCCAGCCCCAGCCAAAAACCGCAAAAAAAAAAAAAAAAAAAAAAAGAAAGTTGAGACTTAGAGAGGTTAGATGGTCAGTGGCCTGGGAGCCAGGTGACCTGTCAGTGAGCTTTGAATTTGCTCTGTTGTTAAGTGGAATGTTCTATTCCAGTCTCCCCTCCCTTTCTCCACTACGCCCTTACCCCTCTTCCTCCCTCCACTTATTCATAGAACAGGAACCTCAAGGAAGCTGGTCATACACTCCAGAAGTAACAGAATCCGAAGATCATCTCTCACTCTGTCTCTGTCTCTCTTTCTGTGGATATATATGCTTGTATAAATATGAATATGTAATTGATGCTGAGCACTGTGAAAGGTTTAACAGAGTGAGAGCTCCAATTTCCAGTGCTCTGAGGTGTGGTCTAAGGACAGGGTGAGACCACACAGTGTCATACACCGAGGAGAGCCTCTCCCAGAGCCTGGAAGTCGGGCAGTCCCTGACCCAGCATACAGGGCCAAGCCAGCAGTTCCTTGTTTTTTCTGTGTCCTGTCCTCAGTTTCTCCTTTCACACTTCTGCCACCATGTCATGATACCTGGTATGTCCCCATCAATTGTAAGATGAGGCAAGTACATTTGATACAAATCATAGGGAAAGGGCTGGGAATTGTGAGGGGTCGCCTTTTCTCATTAGAGTGAAGTCAAAGTTATGAATGACCTAGAATAAGATCATTCTCATTCAACTTGCATTCTGCTATGTTTTCTTGACGGAGAGAGGAAAAAAAATGGAGTTGTGGCTGATGCCAGGAGTACACTACCCAGCGTGTAGCCCTCCCTGTCACGGTGTGGTAGCAGAGAAAACTGCAGAAAACTGTTTGTCCTGACAGTGTTTGGTCCTCCTGTGAAGCCAAATTGAATTTCCCCAATTATAGAATGGAGTTAACAAGAAGGTTTCCATTCTGCCTGCCGTCACTCTGCAGACACAGAAATATAAATGTAAATATAAATATATACATAAATAAAAACAAAAATTAGCACTTCGGTTTCTAAGAGAAGGGACTTTGTTTTATCCCACTCGCTCTATCAAGCACTTCGTAGTACAGGCTCTTCCTCTAATTAGGTGCTAAATAGATGTTTGAAAATGTGATGACAGATTTTGACCTCTTAGGCAATGAGCTTCTATTCGTGTGGACCTCTGTGAAGGAGGGCAGGGACAGTTAGAGCCAAGTGCAGGTCAGTTAATTTTTCTGGAAAAAAATTCTGTCATTTTAAGTGAGGCTCAGCCATCTTATAATGGCTGCTTCCTAATGGCACCAAAAAGTTCAGGCTGAAGGGAGGCTGGATGAAGGCAACCCACCACATGTTCTGGAAACAGCTGGATCCTCAAGATGACGAGCTGGTAGCAGGCACCTCCCCCATGAACGTCCTTATGGGTGAGAAAACTGCATGGCTACAGCTGACTTTTTCCTCTGCAGCTAGGGGAGGACCGGCGGGCAGGGGAGCCAGCTGAGAGGAAGGAAGATGGGCTTCCAGGTGACACAACTGACAAACTGCGTGCAAACAATGCTATCCGTGCTTTATCAACCTTGCCGAACCAGCTGAATGTGCCTCCCTGTAATTAACCCAGTAGCTCAGTATTGGTGGGGGTCAGCCCTGTGCTGGGCACTCGGTGATGGCTGGGGCAGTAGGAGGTGTTTACAATGTGGTATCTGCCTGTAAGTTCATTCAAGTTTTGATATTGAGGAATGTCAGAATTCAGGATTAAAGATTAAGAAATGTCCACTTGCGCAGTAGGAGTTGGAAGAGAATGACATGTCTGAGGATTGGCATGGAGGGTACAGGAAGGAAAAGGACTAATGCTGGGGCTTAAAAGGGTGGGAAGGGCTTAGGTGGGAAGGCAAGGAAGGATGTCAGAGAAGGGGAAGAGTGAAGCTTCTTTCTCTCCTCTCCCTTACAAGAGAGCTGAATGTTGAGTAGAAAAATAATAACTCACATCTATTAGATTGTAGAAATATGAAACTCTGAACACTACAATATGAATTAATTTGTAACGATGATGCTGGTTGCCGGGGGAATGGCCCTGCGGGGTCAGGAAAACAGGTATGGGATTAGGTCATTGGCCTGGATGATGTGTGTGTGTATCATCAGATGCCTCGGGAGCCACAACCCCTGAATGCTTTTGCAGCATGGAAATGTCTCTGGCTGACCTATGGAGTCACTCTGCGTGATCTAGCCACTGATCAGTAAATCAAAATCTGACAAACAATAGCAGCGTTGAGCCTTTTGTCACTTTCTGTGGGGGGTAGGGGAGAGCTGGGCCTCAGCTTCCAGCTTCCCTTTGCTCTGGCCTATCTTTGGCTCATGAGTGCTGGGCCTGTGCCCAAGGTCCTGTGTAAGTAGCTGGCATCTGCCTGAGAACAAAGCGAGCCATGGTCAGCTAGGAAAGAAATTGAGCATATGTGACAGGCTCTGTACCTGACAACCCCCTGCCTCCTTCTCCCCCTCCAAAATAATGTCAAATGCCAGACGGGAAGCCTGGGAAACCAGGAGAACAAAGCTGGTAGTACATGCCTAACGTGGCTACAGACAGGTAGGCTGCTAGGGAGGGAGGAGGCAGAGTGGAGCAGTTAGGATTTTTTTTTTTGTTTGCCTTTTTTGGGGGGGAGTCTGTTTTTTTAAATTAATGATAGGAAGGATTTGAAGATTTGTACAATGGCTTTGCCAGCAAAAATATAATTAGCTGGAGACGATATGCTGCTGATGTTGGAGCTGGTGATTTAACGAAGCCTGCCCTAATGAGAACGTCAGTACCTTACTCCGAGACTGCCTTCACGAACCAGGCCTCTCCTCCAGATTTTGTGCTTGATTAGTTCCAGAGAAAAATTAAATTTAATAATTTCTGAAGAGGGAGAAGTAAGTGCGGTAGCCCTCATTGCATTGCCCCAAGAGAAGATCCTTTTGACTGCCTATCCTTCTCCTTCCAGGCTTTTGTGCCAGACAAAGCTGGCTGGCAAGGAGTGAGGGGCTTGGAAGGGATCTTGGCATATGATGCTCTAATCGTGTTCCTACGTCAGCATCTCCACTCAGTCCTTAATTTCCTCGCCTGTTCCCTTTGGTACAATTCTTCAGCTCTAATATGTGTCTTACTTGCATGCCAAAATCCAGTCACAGCTGGAGTGTTACAGGGACATGACCGTGGATGGCCATTGTTCTTTGGGGGGTGGGGTGGGATTTACATCTGGGGTTTGTGATTCAAATATAGAGTCTTGTGGGTCAAATCAACAAGGAGGCGTTTTATGAGCACAAAAAAAAGTATAAAAGCTTTGTTAACCTCTGTATTTGATCAGCAATGAATGACTTGCACTAGGAATGAATAACCATTGTCATCCTTTGGATTATATTACAAGATATGACCTGTAGGATTTCTCCTGTGCTTTCCAATTCTATTGTCCCACAAAGTTTTCTGGGGGGTGGGGGAGGTATGACTGATTATAATGTAATTCCTAGTTTCCCTGAAAGTCAAGTGCAACATTTCTCCCCAGTATGTTTTATATGTGTGTGAAAAACACATACTATTTCTCTTAGGTCTCTAATTCCAGAGTAAGGGCAAAGAGACCCGAGTCTGTACATGTGTGTCAGACTGTTCTCAAGAAAATGGTTGCACATCTGTGCCCTAAGACTTTGAAGACAGTTGATTTCACTTTAGAAAACATCTACCCCCAAACAGATATATCTATAGATTTTCCCTGCCTGATAAGTGTGGCCCCCTCTTCGCCATACTGGTTAAATTATTGTTTGAAGTTTTGCATTTGGCCAACCTAATGATCAAGTGTCACTCCGGGAGGCCAAGGCAGGTGGCTCACCTGAGTTCAGGAGTATGAGACCTGAGCAAGAGCAAGACCCTGTCTTTACTAAAATAGAAAAATTAGCCAGGTGTCGTAGTAGGTGCCTATAGTCCCAGACACTTGGGAGGATCTCTTGAACCCAAGAATTTCAGGTTACTGTGAGCTATGATGCCACTGCACTCTAGCTTGGGGCCCCAGAGAGAGACTCTGTCTCAAAGTAATAATAATAATAATGATAATAAGCCTAACTGAAGAAGATTAGAGGTGGCAATATAGACAATACTGAATGTAGACATTTAGGGATCCTCACTTGTATAATGCAAGACAACAAAAGAATAGGAAGTCCAGAGTTCACTTTAGAGAAAATAGGAATTTGTATGATTAGGGCCCTGGCTACAGTAGGGGGCCCTTTCCTACATGACAAGACCATATAAATCATTATATAGTCTCGATAAGTCAGTGATTGAGTTTTGGTTTGGCCCCATACTAATAGTGTGTATACATGGGAAAGTTATTTAAGTTACTCTGATCTTCTGTTTCCTCATCTAAAAATGGAAATAGTAATTGCTGCTACTCATATTTATTGGTAGGATGAAATGAAATAATGAATGTAATTCACCAGGTGTTACCTCTGGCACTTAACAAACAATAGTTATTATTAGTGGTCTTTCTTCTCCATTGTACCAATACTATAGGAATAAGGCAGTGTATGAATGGGATAATAAAATAAGGCAGGGATTTGGGGGAGGAATTAACCATATGTAATGGGATTGCTATAGGAAGCTGAGAGCTGTTTAATCCTTTCATAGTGATTTGTGGCCTTTGAAATCTTCAGAAAACTAAACATCAAGGATGTGGTCTTCATCTCTCCCAGTGTAAGGACTGTGCCGTTGGGAATTTTACTGTAAAAGAGCAGCTTGGTCAGGGTCCTTGCAT
Source organism: Perodicticus potto (assembly GCA_963574655.1). Taxonomy (NCBI): domain Eukaryota; kingdom Metazoa; phylum Chordata; class Mammalia; order Primates; family Lorisidae; genus Perodicticus; species Perodicticus potto. Next base: position 42,842 of record CAUYRH010084710.1, read on the forward strand.
ACTTGACTAGACCTTGGCACAATTGACCTCGCAGCAGTCATGAAGATCAAGTTGTCCCTCTATGTGTGAGACACTAATATAATCAAAACCACACCCCAAGTGAAAGGCCTTCCACCTATACTCTGACTGGCAGAAGTCTCTGAATAGTGCAGCCTTTAAGGGGCCATCTCAGTTTTTAGCTGGCGAGGAAACAGCTCTTCTAGATCTTCACTGGTTCTGATAGTGATAGTGACTGATTCGTACCAACTTCAGAGAAGCCTGGACATATCGACTCTCTCCCTCCCCTTCTCTGCCCAGCTATGTTATAGGCTGTTTTATCTGAAGTGATTGGAATCCCCACATGTGCCTTGCAGAAGGTTGGCCCTCAGTGATGACCAGTTTTGATGTTGACGTTTCTTTTCTCAGCCCCCACTGCTTCCCATGGAGCGCTCAGCCCCCAGGGACCTCTTCTCCTCCCCTTGAACTGGGCTGCCTGACTGTTGAGGAAACAAGAGGAAGAAAGGTTTAATAACTTCATTCTGATTAGAGGGAACGAGGGGTGAGGTCTAATGGTCATTAGCATATACTGTGACCTTTGCCTCTTCTGTTACTTGTTCAATAATTCCCTCAATGTTTGGTGCTAATGGAGCAAATTATTGTTATAATTTTATTTCATCCCAATCACCTACTTCATAAAAACAAAGAAGAAAAGAGGAAAGGAACGTGGCCAAGAATAGGCACTGAGCACTATCCAGCTGGCGGTGTTTATTCATTGGCTTCATGCTTGGCTTGTGAAGTTTGAAAGGACTGGTGTGCACAGCTCATGGAGGAAGCCTGTCTCACGCAGCTCTGCCCATGGTCTGCTGAGACAGCGACCGGAATGCTTTTGCTTCTGTATGGGCCCTTTCGTCTCTCAGCCTGCCCATCATGCCTAATATTCACATTTGTGCATGGGCACATTTATACACACGCATGGGTTATATGTGGACTGGCCTCTTAACACACCACACTGACTGGGGTCCCATCCGTCCTCATTTCTGACTTGGCACCATCATCTCTCAGAAAATCATTAGGTCTACATCCAGAAGGATGAGGGGCCCCTCCCTTGGCCCCATAGACTCATTCCTCACTGCTCTCCCACATTGCAGAGGTCTAGGCCAGTCTTGGGAATGAGGGGATCCATGGGCTGACACCCAAGCTGACGCAAGCTACTCCTCTGGCCTCCTGCTTCACCCCACTCTGCCTGGCCTTCACATTCTCATTGAGGTGAGCAACAGGTAATAGACACTGCAAACCATCAGCAAGCTCTACGTGGCCTATGGACAAATGCATTCCCTGGCTTTTGCTTTGGGACAGCAAAGTCAAGGGTCTGAGGCAAGAAAAATCTCAAGAACCAAAAAAGCAGTTCTATAAAAAGATCCAAAGGAGGACAACTTGAAATAGCCCAGGCTGACTCCAGCACACTAGCCTCAAGCCTGTATCCCTGTGGGGCTCCAGGCTCTCATTAGATGAAACTCTTAAAGTCTCATAAAGGGATTCAAGACAAACTTCCCAGGTTAAAGAAGAAAGACAGTGATCAAACCTAATAGCATTAAACCTTTTAGATCTAGGGAAAATAAAATAAGACTAAATTAAATTTAATTAATTAAGCAAGTAAAAAGCTGTAAAGTCAAGATTCCTCCTGAGATGAACATGCTCATAGCCTGTTTCAGGTAGGAGGGGCACTCGAATGTCAGTCTGCCTCACCTGGAAGGCTCTTAGTCTGAAAGTTTGTCTCTCATTTAGGGAAAGTTGCCTGGTCCCTATCGTTAACTAGCCAATAGCATTTTAATGAGGTAAGAGCTTGGAAAAAAACTTATTTCTTCTCTTAGCTTTGGCTACTTGGTTCTAGGAGGGTGGGGAAGGGATTCGGAAGCATCTGGAAGCAGCAGGAACAGTAGTGGTGTGCCCCTGTGAGAGACTAAACAGACAGGCATGGGCTGGCCCTTGCAATGGGCTGTGCAAAGCACGTCAGAAGCCCCAGAAGACATATTGAGGCCTCTTAATTAACGTGGTGGCCCATGGCAACTGGAAAGCCTTTCCACATGATTAAAGACTTCAGAGAACCCCCAAGGGGAGGTAATGTTCCTAATAATTTATAAATTGAACTTGCTACTTAGTATGCTTTGAGGGTTTTCCCTCGTCTTTCATTTGAGAAGGAGATAGGCAGTGGATTTCTATTCACCAGCCACCACAGGAAAGGGAATCTGCCAGAGATGAAACCATAGCTTTGCCTCTTCTATTTAGGGTGACTCTTTCTGGCATAGAGGGATCTTAAGGTCAAGAACATGTTGTCGCACATTAGATGACATCACTTGGTTTCAGTTAGTTTCAGACGGAGCAGTCTGCTTATGAAGGGCTTATTGGCTAAATGGAATTGATGGCTGGGCACAGTGGCCCACATCTGTAATCCTAGCACTCTGAGAAGCTGAGGTAGGTGGATCACCTGAGCTCAGGAGTTCAAGATCAGCCTGAGCAAGAGTAAGACCCTGTTTCTACTAAATACAGAAAAACTAGGCAGGCGTTGTGGTAGACACTTGGGAGGCTGAGGCAAGAGGATTGCTCAAGACCAAGAGTTTGAAGTTGCTGTGAGCTATGACACCACAGCACTTTACTAAAGGTACAGAGTGAGACTCTGTTCCAAACAATAAAAAATAAAAATGAAGCTGATGGCCTGTGTCAACCATCACTTCCTTGGTCTGTGGTTTTTGACTATACTAGACAGGAAGAACTCAACAGATTTTTTTCTACCAAGAAATAGATAATTTTCCAAGTGTAGAGCCATTTCCTATTTGACAAGGATTGGTGTTACAACTGGAGCCCTTTTAGGTTATAAGAGTGACTGCATTTCTTCCAGGCACTTCATTTTGTAGATGAGGGCCAAGGATAGGATCAAAGATGCTATGCAGTTTGCACAAAGTCACATGGCTGTTTAGCCTCATTATTTTATAGGGAACCTTCATGTTATCAGTAATTTAGGTCTTATTTTCTGGCAAGCTCATCAACTCATTGGATCAAAAGGGACCTTCAGGAGTTATCTCTCTATTTTATCCACTGCTTTATCCCTGGTTCATTTTGGCTCTAGATTAGAATATGAACAGAGTTTCCATTTGGGATTCCACAGTATTTTTCTTTTCTTGGTCAATCTCTTGTAAAAGCCAGAGACAGATGTGAGTGATTGTTGGCACATCAGAGGGGGAAAGTGTTTGCCTCTGACCTTCAGGCATTGTTATTGAGGAAAAACAGAAGACATGAGCTACCAAACTTGTGTATGCAATTCTTACTTTTTGATCATCATTTAATTCCTTTAGGGATATAATTTAAATTCAGTATGTCCAGTTGCCTTGAGGAATAATTAATTATGTCTCAAATTCACTCTTCTGGTTCCTTGTAGGTTGGAAATAAGCTTTGAAATGTGAGTTGATTGATTGGCTGCAGTCTCTTGACAGATGGTAGCTAGAAACAGAATCTCAGCTTTTCCATTTCTTTGCCAAGGGTTCACAAAACCCAGGTGACTCCCTAAACTCTGGTGACATTTAATAGATCCAGACTCTTTTATTCTAGGATTTCTTGATCATTTATTGGCACGGATTTGGGATGGATTCTACTTGCCCATGAGGTTTACTAGAGTCTCACCTCTAGTCCAAGATGTCTTTACTCACTGCAGTTTCTTTGGTTTGAAGAGGAGCAGAAATGACTAGCTGTTCACTACACCTGTGGTCTGCTTTTTTTTTCTTCTTTTGGAGCTTGCATTTGTCTTTAAGAACTAAATTATGGATATGATTTCCTCTAACTAGAATGTAAACTCTATGAGATCAGGAACCATACCTGTATTATTCACGGCAGGATCTCCATACAGTGACTTGTCCTCTGCATACTAGGAAAGTGACTTGCTAAAGTAGGTATCAGTAGATTCAGTGACAAATTTAGTGAATGAATCATATAAGCAGATTACTTATCTAAATATAGCATGTAGTCCTGTAATCTAGCTCACACCTGTAGTCCTAGCACTCTGGGAGGTCAAGGTGGGTGGATTGCTTCAGCTCAAGAATTTGAGACCAGTCTGAACAAGAGCAAGATGCTCTCTCTATCAAAAATAGAAAAACTAGCCAAGTGTCAAGATGGGCACCTATAGTCCCAGTTATTCAGGAGGCTGAGGCAAGAGGATTCCTTGAGCCCAGGATTTTGAGGCTCAGGTTACTGTGAGCTATGATGTCACAGTACTCTACTCAATCAGCTCACATTTCAAAGCTTACTTCCACCCTACAAGGAACCAGAGTGAGATTTTGTCTAAAAATAATAAATAAATAAATAAATAAATAAATAAACCTAGCATATGGGCACAGGGAAGATGAACATATTGACATATATTCAATACTGATGAGTGAGTCCTTCTTTCTTTTCCTCCCTATCTTCCTTCCTTTGTCCCACAAATAACTACTGATCATCCACTTTATTCCAGGCACTGTGCTTGACCCCAGAGCTGTAAGCCAGACATGGCCCCTGCTCTCATAAAGTCTGCAGTCTGGTAGGTGAGTTCAACAAGCAGATGGAAGTTGAGAGTACGTGTGGTTAGATGTGTGGGGAGTTCTGAGCAGTGCAGTGAGACTAGAGAAGAAGTGGCTGAACTTGTGTCACTGAGCTCTCTGAAAGACAGGTAGGAGTCAGCCAAGGGAGGGAGATGTGACCCAGGATGCATAAATACACAGGTCAGATAATGAGACAGTCTTATGGTGGCCTGGAGGACGGGAAAAAGCATAAAAGAGCGTTGCCTAGAATTTTCCATCCCAGGGCAATTATCATGAGTGTTACATAAAACATCATTACATAAAAATTCTAAAATCTACAAATGATCTGACAAATTTCCTACTACTCTCTCAGGTAAATGCTGAAAATGTCAATTTCATAATAAAATAAAAGCTGATTTCATTTGTTTGATCTCTATTAAAGCCAGCAGAAATGATTTATTGATTTTTTTTAAAGAAAAATATATTTTAAAATGCCACTTGTTTTGCAAGGAACTCGTTAATAGATATGGAGTTCTCATATACCACAAAAGCACTTCTAGTTACAAAATGTTAACCGTTTTGAGGAAAATCAATAGAATAATCAGAAAGCTCATGCAAAGATGAATAAAGTGCAAAACAATTCCATGTTTTACAGCCAATGCTTGCAGTGCTTTTTTTTAATGTTCAAAGTTTGTGTCTTGTTATTTGTTGCTTGAGTCCACATGTGTTTTGTTCTTATATTTTAATGCCATAAAAATAGAAGCTAACACACAAAAAAATGAAGAATATTTTTGGAACATAGCTAGTAATACTAAAACTCACATCAAGGTAGGCAGGCTCTTTAAAGCCTTGTGTGATGACTACCCATAATGTCAGTGTGCTCATGGGTGCACACTAGGTGGATGTCTATTAGGAGTTCAATGCCTAGAGGAAGTTCATTCCTCCCAATAAACTTTCTCTTGTCAGATAAGATGTGTGTACCTTACCTTTCTCTTTTCTACTTGGTTATTAAGAAGCTTCTAGCCACAACCCTTGGCCTAGGTTTTCTGCTCATTATATCTGCTATCTCTTTATTTAACTAAATTGTTTAAAAGAAAAGTACTAGAATATCAATTACTTTCACTGATCTACCTAAAATCCTCTATAGAAGCAGAAAGGTTCAAAATAATCAAAATGTTAAAGAATTGTGGCTTATTACCATCATGAACATGAGCGCTGGTTTTTCAAGTCTATACTATAGAAGGGCAGTTCCCAAGGTGGATAGCCCCATGCCTTTTCCTAGTCTAGAGGAGGGCCTATGTATTTCTTCTACCTATTACCTGCTCACTAAATAGAATAGATGATCATCTCAGTGGAATTCATATAGCATGCTTTTATATGCTTATTATTATAAAATATTGAGCCATACTATGTATTAACATTGCACAACAGTGTATATTATTATTTATATAATAATCCCACAATTAGTAAGTCATTGCAAAGTGTTGTGACATTTGTCACCAATTTGGGTAAGAGAAACAGAGAAAACTATACCCCAACTTGAATACCCCAGAATCTTTTTCCATGTGCCTATGCTGAATTTTACCTGCTGGCTGATGTTTATTGCTGGTAACTGGTTATTAGAAAGCTGAGGTTGCTGAGAGTCGCTGATAGAAGCAGTAAAAATGTTTTGCTAAAGCAGCATTAGAGAAACGAAATATACTGATTTAGTAAAAAAAAAATTTGTGTTTTAGCTCCCTGTAAATTATGACTTTTTGAAAAATAAACATGAAAGAGTCAAGTTGAGTATCTAGGTTCCAACACTCAGTAAAGGGAATTTTTCATGAAGTTAGCAAAGTGGCCCCATAAGAAGAAGAGTGGAGGACGTGGGGCTAGAACTGCCTGCCTTCTACACTGCCTAGATTTGTAGCTTCTCTGAGTCTTAGTTTCATCATCAGAAAAGGAAGGGCCTTAACCTAGGAATATTCAGTGGGTCTCTAAAATGAAAGAGAGCACAAATTTCTTTGCTGAAGTTTTAGCTAAATTGAGGACCTCATGGTGCCTCTCAGGCATGTAGTGATGTGTGATATACACAGTAACACTTCAACACAGAGAACTTGAAATGTGGGTGTTGTCTTTTTCTTGCCAACTGATCTTGGGTTTGGGTGTTTAGTAGGTGCTTGGTGAAAGGTCTTGCTTTTATGATAGTTCCTCTTTCGACCCACTGTCAGCAAGATGTGCACTTTGCGTAGTGACAATTTTTTCTTGAGATGTGAGCACAGACCTTGGGGGGTCCACATTCTCTTACTCTGTCCTCTTTTGATTTGTGAGGTAGACTGAGGGTGTGGATGTCTACAGTGAGCAAAGCTCACTCAGGGTGACTACAGCCTAGGAGTGAAGAACCTGGGCTCTGACATGATAGTCATTGCTGTCCCCTTCCAGGCCTACCACTCATTTGCTGTGTCACCTTGGGCAAGGAATTTAACCCCTATGCCTCAGCCTTTTCAGATGTAAAATGGGGAAACAAATGACCCCCTACCTCTTTCTGAGTTAGAAGTGCAGAATATTTTGAACAAATATCTGATGCACTATAAAAGCCTGATAAGGAACAGCTAATTTGGTTCTATTGCTCAATAATATGGAGAATGAACCTGTGACCTAGATCTTACCATAATCCTGTGATTATCCAACAGCAGAAATTAGAAAGCAAATGGTGGAAGGGACTCCTAGAAATCCCTACATGAGCAGGAAAGATGGTGTTAAACCATTCCTCAGAGATGGACCTTTATGCTACCCTCACAGCTCTTCAGGGAATAAAATTACCTCTCATTTTCACTAGCTTAATTCAATGTCTGACAGCTTCTCTGGGCCGGGGAAGTTATTCCTTCTATGTGGCTTAATTACCTATTGTTGCAGTTTCAATTTGGGGTGAAGAAAAGGATAGTGGCTCTGACTCTGAGATACAGGTTCTGTTAAGAAACTATTGGGTTGGACACAAAAACTTGCATGTTAGTAAATAGGTGCAGGACTTGGTTGTGCACTGCTGAGGGGTTGTGTCTTCTAGGCAGTGTTCTATGGGGTCCTAGGGTGTGTGTGTGTGTGTCTGCAGGGGTGGCAGGATGGACGGCAGGATGGACGACAGGGGAAGTGGCGGTTACTGAGGCGTTGGACTCCTCTCCACAATATAATCTGAGCGTATTTACCCTTTCTCTGTACATGCATGAGAGATTGCACGTGAGAGAGGGTGCTGTAGATAAAAGAAAAATTGGAAAACTAGGAGGTTAGTGTTCATCTGTCCCCACCAAACCACATAATGTAGCCTGTGACTTGGCAGCTGAGTGTGTTTCATGTCCCTGTTCCTTTGTGCTGCCTGTTTGACAGTGGCCGTGTGTTTGTGTGTTCCTTTGCTCATGGTGATGGTAGAAGGGGGAGGATAAAAGATGAGATTTATGGGGAGAGGAACTGTATAAATCTAAACCATAACTATTATGAGACTGTTAAAAGCCCCCTTTCATGTGTTTGGGAGAATCTCTTGACCTAGCCTTGTGGACCCCTGGGAATTAGTAGGGGGTGTTCATCTCTGGCCTGTACGATAGGGTGGCATGATTGAAGCCCAAGATTGAGAGCAGAGCCATTTGACACACCCTGATCTAAAATGAACTAGGTTTGGAGGGATATTGACCAAATAAAGGGAGTGTGTAGAGATTGTGTGCAGGGATATTTATGTGCTCCGAGCGCTGAGCAGCGTGGAGCTTGCAAGTCCCAGTGGGTGTCAAGGCAAGGTGTTCAATCTCGCTGAGCACTCACTGTGTCCTCACCTCTGACAGACACCTGAGTGATGTCCTGATTTGTAAGGAATGGCTGCTGAGCCACAGAAGGTTCGGAAGGTAACCCCTCTGCCAGCCTGCCTCGAGGACTTGGTCTCAATCCCTCCCTTCCCCTGAGTGTGAACAAGAACAGGGGAAAGCTGTGGCCCGAAATGTCATGTTCAAATGGTGAGATTCCTGCCCATGCTAGGTGGTAAATTCCTCATAGATGTAAATTTCTCTTTGGATTTGTTGACGGTTTTCCCTGCTGAGCCAGTTACTCCCATGGACGTGTTTAAGGTTATGCTGAGAACAGCCTTGATTATGTGTGATGTATTATTCTATGCACTTCCCATAGTTAGCTAAACTAATTCTTATAACCACGCTGGGGGGTTAAGTGGTGTCTTCTCCATTATACAGAAGAGGAATCTGAGCTTCAAAATTTATAGGACTACTGATAATTGGTGGAGCTAGTACTAGAATCTACCTGTGATTGATTTTTAGACATGAAACAGGAAGAAACCACATGCCACCCTGCACCATTAAAAAAAAAAAAGGCCTGAAACCAGCTTTATGGTATCAGATTTCCTTTAACAAACTCACTCCCCTAGAGCTGCAGCTGATACCGCCCTCACTCCCTCTCCGTGTCCCTCAGACACACACATACACAATCAATCACAAAGACTTCTTTCTTCAAATTGTTTGTGAAGCCAGAAGCAACTGGATTACTTGAAATGGTCCTCCCTAGTTCCCTCTTTCTCTCACTTTAAGCACTGATCACAGCAATCTGTCCCTTTACTGCTGAAAGTTGCTTGTGATACCTGCTTTATACACCTGAATGAATGAGTGAGCCATGAATGGTGGTGGCAGAAGGGGCAGTGACCCTGGGAAGAGCTGCCCACAGCCATCCGTGGTCCTGTCTTCCCAGGGCGGCATGATCGCTCTGCTGCTGTCCATCTTGTGCCTGGTGATGATCCTGTACACTCGCCGGCGCTGGTGCAAACGCCGCCGGGTCCCCCAGCCCCAGAAGAGCGCCAGCGCCGAGGCAGCCAACGAGATTCACTACATCCCTTCAGTGCTGATCGGCGGGCACGGGCGGGAGAGTCTGCGCAACGCCCGCGTGCAGGGCCACAACTCCAGCGGCACCCTGAGCATCCGGGAGACGCCCATCCTGGACGGCTACGAGTACGACATCACCGACCTGCGGCACCACCTGCAGAGGGAGTGCATGAACGGAGGGGAGGACTTCGCCAGCCAGGTCACCCGCACCCTGGACTCCCTGCAGGGCTGCAATGAGAAGACTGGGATGGACCTCACACCAGGTGGGAGGGGAGGAGGGGGAGGGGTCAGGGGTGGCTCTTTGGTCCTCTGTCTCAGGGAGCTAGACACTGAGTAGAAACTGCTAGTTGTCCTGCATGTTGGGCTATCCTAGTGCCCTACGGGTGGGTAAGAATAACTGATTTCCTAAAAGAATGGGAGCTGTTTTCCAATCTAGAAAGTCGGAAGAATGGGTAAAATGGATCCCTTTCTATGGCCACTCCATATTGGTCACAGAAATATATACATTCAACAAAGGAGACCTTTTTAGTATGTAATGAGCAACTCTCTGGGAAATAAGCGAATAGCAAGAAAAATTATTACATGGGTACAGCTTATCTGTACATCATGTATTAGCTTTGCCAATTTAATTCTCTTATAAAGTGGAGGGGATGGTGGTATCTGTGTTTTTCAATGACTTCTGAGAGGTGGACCTGGGATATTGTAGTTGTGTTTCCTTGCCTCTATCTCCATGGTCTCTGCAAGGGCTATACGTCTTCAAAACAATTGTGCAGGAGGCCAGGTGCAGTGGATTACGCTTATAATCCTCGCACTCCCGGAGGCCAAGGTGGTGGATCACCTGAGCTCAGGAGTTCCAGACCAGCCTGAGCAAGAGTGAGACCCTGTCTCTAAAAAAAATATATAGCTGAGCATTGTGGCGGGTGCCTGCACTCCCAGTTACTTGAGAGGCTGAGGCAAGAAGATCACTTGAGCCCAAGAGTTGGAGGTTGCTGTGAGCTATGATGCCTTGGAACTCTACCGAGGACATCAAAGTGAGACTCTGTCTCAAACAAACAAACAGAAAAATTTATGAAGTAATGGAGTCAAGGTATGAGACCTCAGATGGACTGTGTATCTATGGGGACACTGGCTGGAAAAGCTTTGGTCCCAATTCAGTTCAACAAGATTAAGCTTTAAAAAAGGCACAGAAAGAGAAGGACTCTTCTTTTACAGTTGCCCACCTATCTCTCTAAACCTCTATGAATAAGCAAATCCCCAAAGATGAACCCTCAATATGATCCTTCACAGAAATGCCCATTATCTCTAAGAAAGACATATATGATACTGAACGTTGCTTAAGGTACATGGACTTAGAGAGGGGCTTAAAAGAGTGGAATTACACAGAGGTTTCCATTCTGCTTGTTAGCTAGATGAGATTCTATAATAGCCAATTCCTAATAAGATTTGAAACCTGGAAACTCTTTGAGAATAGTGGGGCATGTCTTCAACATCTTTTATATTCCATAGCACCTAGCATAGTGCTAAACCCACCAAGTAAACATATGGGGCTCAGAGGCCACTAACTCCAAATGTCTTCAGGGAGCAGACAGACAACACAGATGGGAAGCTGGGGTCAGACACTGGGGAGTGGTGCAGCGTGTTATGAAAGAGAGGGTCATGTGCTGCTTAAATGCACTCAGATCCCACTTCTTTTAAAACCATGTGCTGACCAAAAGAAAGACATCTGCAGTGTATTTAGCTAAAGGGTTACAAATGGTGATCTTGTCAATACAGAATAATTGAACTGGATTTTCAATTGCAATCCCCTGACTTCGCTGCTTCTCCCATAACTTTGCAGTTCCCTTGAAACCAAAGAGGAATGTTTCAGTCAGTTTCTTTCTGCCAATCAATCTCTCACTTTGTAGGCTCCTTATTTCAATTTTGTGATGCCTCATCTGCTGTGTTCATGCCGATTTCCTTGATCTCACTTTCTCTTGCTTTCTTTCTCAAAGTTTTTGCCTCAACTTTTCCTTATACAGGCAGTGACAACGCCAAGCTGTCATTGATGAACAAGTATAAAGATAACATTATTGCCACCAGCCCCGTGGACTCTAACCACCAGCAGGCCACCCTGCTCTCTCACACCTCCAGTAGCCAAAGAAAGCGGATCAACAACAAGGCAAGAGGTAAGCATATCCGATAATTGGGTTGCAGGTGGATTTGTTACTAAGCAGAGGCAGGGCCATTAATCCCCTTTACCTATGCATGGCTAGAGGGGGTATGCCCCTGGCACAGTTGTTCTGGAAGCCAGTTAAAGGCTACTTACCAAAAAATTTAAATGTGCAAACCTTTTGACCGAGTAATTCCACCAACCAGAATTTATCCTTAGGAAATAATTGAACAAGTGCACAAAGAAGTGGGTAAAAGGCTGTTCATCACAACATTGTTTAAACAAGCGAAAAATTGGAAATAGCTTAAATGCCCATCAACGGGGAATTGGTTAACTACCTGGCACATCTGTCTACTGTCCAGTGGCTCACCATGCAGCCATTCAAAATGATAATATAGATCTGTATTTGTTAATATGGAAAGTTGCCCACCCATCCATTAAATGGAAAAAAATTACATTATAAAATGGAAGGTACAGCATAAAGTCATTTTTAAAGAGAGATTAAAAAAAACCTGTACCTGTTTCTGTATCAAAAAAAAGGCAGAGAGTACACATATCAAATATTAGCAGAGCTTTTCTCAGATGTAGAGGATTTAAAGGACATCAGGGTTGTTCCTGTCACACATTTCTGTGTATTTTCTTTATTCCCTTCTGTCTTTTTGCAATGTGTATATATATATATATATATATTAATTCTAGAACCAAAAATATTCATAAAAATGTAATATCCCATACCTTTTAAAACATAATTCCAACCTCATATTAACAGAATCATAGATTGTGGTGAGAGATAGTTCCCTTTCTTCCTTTTCCATCCACCATCCCCAGGGGTCCCCTTGGGTAGGTAGGGGCCAGCTCCAGTCAGAGGGAGGTGGCCTTAGTGGACAAGAGGTGTGTCAGGAGCTCCAAATCCCCTCGCCTACTTCTCCCAGATTATCAGTCAGTGTTCTCTCAATTTTATCAATTTTTCTGTTGAACTTGCCCAATGATTTGGTGTCACGAAGACACAACTAAAAATACTGTCTTGGCCACACCCTTTTCCATTACAGCTGGTTCCGCCTTCTTGAACCCTGAAGGGGATTCTGGCACAGAGGCAGAGAACGACCCCCAGCTGACCTTTTACACAGATCCGTCAAGGAGCCGGAGGCGCAGTAGAGGTAGGAAGGGTGGAGGGGGCAGAGGTGGTGACAGGGGTCCCGGGCTGAAGTGGGGATCAGGGAGCTGCAGAGGTTGCCAACGGGGTTGAGGGCTCTGTGGCCCAAAGGCAATTTCTGCTGGAAGAAATCTTGGACCACACCTGGTGTTTCCTCCTAAGGAAGAAAGAAGAGCCTAGAGTGGAAATTTTCAGAGAATCATCTCTCCCAGATAATGGCACTCTCAAACAAGTTTCCAAGTTGTTTGAAAGGCTATTTCTTGGTCAGAAGACTCTCAATTCCTTCTGAAAGCCTCAGGAGTCATATTTTATTGTTTAGACACTGGAAATAAAGTTGATAAAGTATGTCATATGTGAAAAAAAATGGATAGTATATGTACCCCTTTGCCTCTTTAGCCACGTGGGCCTTGAGATCGAGATAGGCAAGGGTGGGGGCAGATAGCTGAGGGATGATCTATGGCCTGAGAATGTCTTTGATCTCTATGGCCCTGCCTGGTAGACTCACAGGACCTTGACCCTCCAAGTTCTCTCTTTCCCCTGGCAGAGTTCAGGTAGCTAAACCATCCTTGGCATTGGCAGTGCTATCTTTCCAAACAGCCACTGTCTGGGCCCCTCTACTCTCCTGACTAGTGGCTTCGGGTGTGACTATGGCAGCTGTGGCTGCCACCTCCCACCACGTTGTTGGTATCACATCATCACAGAGGGAGTTCTGGTTCATGCACCAATTAGCTTTATCTGTTACTTGCTGTGGGATATTGGATCTGACAACAAATTCTCTGAGCCTCCTTCTCTCCCATATTAAGTGAGTTAACAATACCTCATGCAGAGGTCTACTATCAGGATTAAATTATATTAAAATGTACCCTTTTTTGGTGACTGCTAAAGCATGGTAAAATTCCTACCTTGTTAGAATTCATGGTAGTAGTTGGGCACAGTGGCACGCCTATGATCCTGTCAACCTGGGCAAGAGCGGGACCCCATCTCTACTAAAAATAGAAAACTAGCTGGGTGTTGTGGCAGGTGAGTCCCAGATACTTGGGAGGCTGAGGCATGGGTACTGCTTGAATCCAAGAGTTTGAGGCTGCTGTGAGCTATGATGTCACAGCAGTCTACCCAGGATGACAGAATAAGCAAGCCTCTGTCTTAAAAACAAAATTCTCATGGTTCAGCCTCAGGGTTTTATTGTGTCCTATTTGCAAGAATTTTGGACAGATTCCCCTTAAGATTCCTGTATAAAGGAGGATATCTGGGTGACATCATGTCATGCTACATTCAAAAGCGTTTCCTTCAGGCAAGAGTCAACCACTCCCCCCATAAAAGACACACCTTTTGGCTCCCTCTGATCCCCACTTGAGTTCTCTTCATCGCAGTGCATTCAGAATCCTTTTTATTAACACTTATAAATTCTAGTGTCTATAGGCTCCACTGCTATCAGTATAATAAAAGTTCTTTCCACCATTTTTTCTCAGGAAATCAATAGGGCTTTGGGTATTCTGAGGTCTGGTGCCCCAACTTTCCTGAAGTGTGAATGTGGATTAGGGTCTCCCCTATCTCATTTGATACTCATTGCCTTTTTATAGACTGCAGGTACTGAACCTGGGCCCAGCCCACCTAGACCTGATCAAAGCAGGATATAATAAGATCTTGCATAAGAAAATCTGTGGTAAGGAATTAGAATGAGTTCCTTTACAGCGTGAAACTGTTTCTTTTAAATACCAAGTATCAGCTGTTTATTGCTGTTACCTAGACTATAAGCTTCATAGGGATGGGACATGGCTAATTTATTTTCCCAGAGTGCCTAGTGAAGGATTTTGCCTATAGTAGACGCTTGTAAATGTTTGTTGATTTGGCCTGGATACATCCACCAGACTAGCAAAAACATTTTGTAACCCCCCTGCTATGGATAAGGCTTTGTGATAAGTGGTAGAAACATGGAAGCATGGCACAGTGATAAGGCTTAATTTAATAATATAAATAAAATAAAACGAATACTCAGAAGAGAGAACAGATGATTCTACCTGACAGCAAATAGGAGGTAAAAGATGAAAATAATTAGAACTGGGTTACATACAAGGTGTAGGATTTTTTGAAATAGGAGAAGTCTAAGGGAAACAGTGCATAAAAAGCTTTGAAGGCACAAAAGCCTTCCAAAGAACATGGTGTTTTTAAGGAAGCAAAAGTAGGTGAATATGGCAGCTGTCATCCAGAATGTAAAGACAGTAGAACCTCTGTAGTTGACACCTCCCCACATTGACCACCTCCAGACATAAACCACATATCAGTATAGTAGGCCTAGCTCCTTATGTTGACCACCTCCATATGTTGACCAGTTTCTTACCATCCTTTGGGTGGTTTACTTAGAGAGGTTCTACTGTATGTAAGTAGTCAGAGATGGTAGGGATGTGGCTAGAGAATGGGCTAGCTAACCGGGGAGCACACACATGCTGTGTGTCTGAGTTTGCCCTTGTTTCCGTGGGTCATAGGGAACCCTGGGCAGTTTTGAAGCTAGATGGAGATGCCGGCTTATGGGTTGATGATGCAGAAAGACCACAGAGACAGGAATATCAGTAGCAAGTTATTGTGATCACATGAGAGTAGTGGCAATTGCCCGTAAACAGTGATGACACAGTGATAAGAGCTGTAACAGCAGGGTGCACGGAGGGCTAAGAAAACACCAAAGAGCGAGAGAGAATCTGTTCTTGAAGGTTTCAGGGAAGTGTTTACCGGGAGATGTTGTTTGAGCTGAGATGTGAAGAGTAGGTGTGTACCAGGCTGACAAGGTGACAAAATGGCCTTCTGTGGAGGAGGAAATAATATGTGCAAAGTCACCGAGACATAAACGATGATGGTCTCACCAGGGAGCAGTAAAAAGTTTACTAGAATGAAGTTTCGGGTGCAAGCCTGTGGGTTGCATAGGCAATAAGCCTGGGAGATCAGCAGAAGCCACAAAGTACCTGGCCTTGATTTCCAGGGACTTGGACCTCACGCTTCAGTTGGAGTCACTAAAGCTTTTAAAACATTGCCCTTATCCACTGTGGGTCTCACGGGGGCAGTGCACAGGATAGGAGAGAGTAGGTGAGCCTGAGGCAGGGAGACAGGTGGACAGCTGCTGCTGTTGTCCAGGTATGAGATGACAGGGGTTAGGGACCGATGGAGAAAATGGAGGCCAGATAAACTTTGGACACAAAGTGAAAAAATTTAATGGCATCACCGGGGGTGGGGGGGATTGGTGCTGAGTTGGGCAGAGGGTTGTGGCCTATGAACAAGAAGGAAGAGTTAGACATGATGGAGCTCCCGACTTGGGAAACCACACAGGTGGCAGTACTATTCTCAGGGCCATGGAAGAAGGCAGAGGACAGAGTTGAAGAGAAGGTGGCCAGTCCAGTTTAGGATATGCTCCCATTTGAATGCCTGAGGGATGTTCTGGGTGTGAATTCACTGCTGAGGCCTGTGTGGGTAGATAGACTACATTATGGAAGGATGGTATTGTGAATAGAATATCCCCAGGCAATAAGGACAGAGGACCCAGGAGCCGCCTGCTGCCCTCCGGTTTCTCTCTCCCAGCTAATGCCCACACACCGACTCATAGGATCCTGCTCCCTTAAAGGAGGGGTGCAGCCATGAACTAAAAGCTCATTCCTGTTCTCCTGATAACAGCAGTTCCAAAGGCTCCACTGGGCCCAAAGACCAAATAGTGCAGGGTTCCTGTGGGCCACCACCTCCACTGCACCTGCATTCTGGTTCCAGCTCCACCCCTGAGTGGCTGCTTCACCCTACACCTGCCCTACAGCCTCTCTGGCCCTCTCTTCCTCCAGGGGATCTGCCTTCTAAGGTTGGGGTCATTGTTCTATGTGACTTGACCCCTGTAATACCCTGAGCACCAGTGCCTGAAACACAGTCACCACTCCAGGAGCGTTAATTATCACCATGAGCTTTATCCCTTCTGTGGGGCGTCACTAAGACTCGTGGGCTTATTGTAAAGAAGGAAATATTAAAAATAAAGTAAAATATGTAAAACACTTCTCACAGTGCCTGCCATAATGGATACCTTTTAGCATTATCAATAATAAATATTAACATAGAACACAAGACCCACACATTTTGTTTTCTTAAGCATCTGTGCTGCCTCCATAAGCATAAGGTCCTTCTGCTTACTGTCATTTTATCCTCTCTGTCACACACACAAAAATCAAACAAAAAACCTGAATAGCCAAACCAGAAAACACCCTAAACCCCCAAACAGTCAGACAAACCAACCCTTCCCTCCCTGTCCCTGTCACCTTCCCGGGAGTGTTTCCCACTCCCTAGCAATGATTATTTCCCCCAGTGATTGCAAGACCATGGGGTACTTTTTGCTGTGACATTATTCACTCACACAGAGCAGACATTCCTTGTTTTCCTCATTCCAGGCCCCAGAGAGTAAGAGTCACTTGGTAGGGCTCTCACACACAGTAAGCACAAGCACTTCCAGCTCAGGAAGCCCCTTCTGGAGGGGTAGTTTGCTCCACGGGAGCTGGAGTGGAGCATTCCATGGAGTGCGCCCTCTGTGAACAGCGATGGGCAATGCAGCATGGGGTTAAAGCATTCCCGCCACCCTTGGCAAGCACTTGGAGCTCAGAAAGGTGACTAGAGGGAGAGGATGCCTCCTGCTATGATTTCTCTTGTGACTCTGGCCCAGGAAGAGTGATGGTGATCAACAAACCATTCATTGTTGACACTGAAGGCCACCAGTCGGCCAAAATTTCTCAGCTTCCAACTGATGGCATGGTGTCCATGAGGATGAAGGTCACTAAGGTCATAGAGCCAGAGACATTTCCTGCCGTGGGCTAAATCTGCCAGCTGCCTCCCTTGTTTACTGGGTTGGGCAGCAAAAGACCAAGCTGGACTCCCAGTGCCAAGATTTTCACCCCCATGCATCTTGCTTGTGTCTCACTTTCAGTGGGTTCTCCCCGAAGTCCTGTGAACAAGACAACCTTGACCCTGATCAGCATCACTAGCTGTGTGATCGGCCTGGTGTGCTCCTCCCACGTCAGCTGCCCTCTCGTTGTCAAGATCACCCTGCATGTCCCTGAGCACCTGATCGCTGATGGTGAGCCCATTCTTCTGAGGATGCGACCTTCTCCCCTAGAAAGGAAGGCGTTCAGGTTGGGCAAAGATTAGAAAGCCAGAGGTCACTGTTACCTATTACTATAGTGATGGTGGGGGGAACTAAACTTAAATAAATAAAGTTTAGGACAAAATTGGATTGCCCTCAGTTGAACTCAAAAAGCAGGTTAAAAAAGCAAACTGAAGAGATCACCTCCTCTTCTCTATGCCCATTCTCAACTTTGTTTTTAAATAAGCCCCTATCTTTGTAGAGAAATGGAGAGCATACTGGCTACAGGTAGGCAGACACCAAGATTCTTCTAGCCTTTGAGAAGGGAAAAGCTACATGGAGTAGTAGAGGTGTTTAAGGATTAGCCATGCTTTGGTTTGGTATACCCAGGTGAGAAATTCCTAATTGCTGTAACTTGCTGTAAGCCTAGAACTCAGAAGCAATAATTTACTTTCATCCACGGGGACCCCAATATAATGAGGGAGTTATATAGGTTCTGAGAGTCCCTGAATCATTTAAGCCCAGAGCACCTAATTGACTTGTTAATGTCCTTGCTGGAAGGCTGGAAACAGGTGGGGGCTGCTCCTGCAACGTGGGAGGGGCTGCTATTCTTACTGCACGTGGGGACAGACGGTAGGCCCTATTCCTTGGGAGAGTGCCAGTGCCTGTGGCTGGGTCTGATGGAGCTGTGCCATCACCTATCACAGAGCCACCCTGTTCTTGTGTCCCTTAGGAATACCCTGGAGAAATGGGATGGGGGACAGTGTGGCTGGGGCCCTAATGTCCCAGGCCACACAGCAGTCCAGGTGATGGCCGAGCTTCCCACTGATCCCTTGCTCTGGGGCTGATGACAAACTGGGACTGTTGGGAATAATGATCTTGGATCGGGGCAGATCCTCAGACTGGGACATGCTCTGTCTTCAGTGCCTCAGACACGTGTGCTGTGCACACACACAGGCATCTTCCTCTTTCCCCTACAGGGAGCCGTTTCATCTTGCTGGAGGGGAGCCAGCTGGACGCCAGTGACTGGCTGAACCCTGCCCAAGTGGTTCTCTTCTCTCAGCAGAACTCCAGTGGGCCCTGGGCCATGGACCTTTGTGCCCGGAGGCTCCTCGACCCCTGTGAACACCAGTGTGACCCTGAAACTGGTAGGCAGGAGCACCGGGCAGCGGGTAACTGTCAGAGGGATCATGTCTCTTGCAATCACTCCCTTGGAGCTCAGACCATTCCTCCCAAGGCCACCAACTCATTGCCATCTTGAGCCTAGGCTGTGTGGACTGCCTGAGTGCATTGCTAAATCTGTGTGGTTATTTTGTGGCAGAAGCCTTGAAAGGACCCTAGCTGTACCCCAAAACAGAAAGCCTATGTTAGAATGACTTCCGTAGCCCACTTGTCATTCATTTTGGTTATTTAGTTACTGGGGCCAGACAGTTTATGATTACAAAACTAATGCATGTTTATTATAGAAAATTTGAAAAATTTACAAAAGCTTATAGAAGAAAAGGATAATAATCTGTATTTATAGCTCCTGGATAAATCACTTTTAAAATTTTAATGTCCTCCCTTTCAATCTCCCTTCTATGCATGATTTTTTGAGGTTTCCTGGAAGCATTACTAAGAATAGTTTTCCTGCTTTTTTTCACCTAACATCCCATCATGAGAGTTTTTCAGAATCACTAAATAGTCCTCAACAACATAATTTTAATGGCCTTTTGTTATTCCATTGTATGTCTATGTCATAGCTCATTTAAACATTTACCTGTTATTTGACATTTAGGATACCTTGAATTTTTAACTTTTATAAATATCATTAAAAGGAACATCTTTGCACATAAATGCAAGTACATTTGAAGTTATTCAGATAAATGGTAGGGAGAGATTACTGGGTCAAAGAACATGAACATCTTTAAGTCTATTATACTATCAAATGGAGATGGGCTTCTCTGAGCGAGGGTTCAAATTCAGTCATGGTGTGAATTAGTGCACTCACATTGCTCATTGAGTTTTAACATATCCAGGAGGACAGATCTCTTATTTCAAGTCATTATAATTTCATTGTAGAAGGGGTTCATCTACAGTAGTCTCTACAATGACCAGTTTCCAGTAAATCGAGAACCACAGAGCTCCTTCCCAGAGTAATAATATAATGTCTCAGATTAAAATAAATAAATAACTCAAGTGATATCTAAGTCTCCCAAGGAAAATGTTGCCAACATTAGAGGTTAACTCTTCAAGATTTTTGTATGTGATGTGCTGCCCCCCTACCACACATACATGCAACTGCCTGAGTGTACACACACAAAAACACACACATGCACACAGCCCTCTTCTTTAGGCACCAAGGTAGAGGGATCTTACTAGATGAGCCCTTCCTAAATCTATTTTGTGAGAGTACCAGGTAACTGAAACATCTACAGTTCACCTTCTTAGGTCTTAAATTTGTTTTACGTGGGCCCATCACAGTGATTCCAGGCCCACATATGGAGGAGAAAGTACAACATTTTAAACATCTGATGTCTAAGACTGCTTACTTGCTTGCTCCTCCCACGCTGTCAGGCAAACACCAAACCAAGCAGATGGGCTGTGTACCATGCCCAAAAGCTAGTTTGCTCAAGAGAAATTAAAAAGAGCTAATCTCAGCAGAGCGGGCTCTCCATGCAACTTAGCTGGTCTCTGGTACCCTACTTCGCCAACTGGCTTGGGTTGGAAGGATTTGGGACCACCTCAGTAGAGAAACTCACTTCTGAGAGAAGCATGATCTCCAGAGGACCTTGGATACTGCTACTTGGGTTTTAAAGAACAGAAAGTGCTTCTGATTGCATGTGGAAAGAAAAGATTAGTGTTTTATGTTTCAAGAAGTATTGGTGAAAAACTGCCTCTTTTCTTGACATTAACATTTGGATTCCTCGAGAAGTTACATGACTTGTCCAAAGTCCCACAGTGACCTAAAGCAGAGTCTGTATTCTATCTGTCATGAAATAGGAGCAGAGGTAGGGTTATAAAGGGTTCTCTGTTCTCATCTCCCCAGACATGTCAGAACCAATGGAGTTGTCATTCAAGACTATTTAATCAACAGCCATTACTAAACACTCCCATTCGCTGTGCTCGGAAGTGGCTTGTCTATAGCGAAGCTCTCCCATCTTCAGTCCCTTCCAGATGTCTCATTTCTAATCCTTGCTGAAAATGACTTCGGAAAGCCTCTCCCCTGCTAATGGCTTCCCAGTATCTGCAACAATTAACGAATTTCCAATTGGAAAGCCACGGAGGAAGACTAAAAATAAGAACCCAAACCCCACAATGAAACTAAGGTGCAACATCTTCATTTTGGGCAACAGCTGAGAAATAAAGCTGCAGAAACTTTTATTTTCATTAACGCTGGAATTGGAAAGCCCCCCCTCTCCCCCTGCTTCTTTCCACACATGGGATGATGTGGTCATCCCACACACTCATCAGCAAGAAACTTTATCGCCTCCCACACTCCATCCTAGAGCCTTTCTTTCAAAGAGCTGAGTGTGGGAATTGGCATCAAGTCAAGTCGACATTATTTTTGCAGTCCCCCAGCTCGCTTACTTGGAAATGTCATAGTGTTGGGACATGTGCTTTCCCAGCCATGCGGAAGGGTCTGCCCATATGGATGCGTGGAGCTGTGCAAGTGCACTTGTATGCATTTTTACACACACACACATCCGTGCAAGTGCATAAACACACAAACAACACACAAACACAGATGCTCAGTCCCTGCAAAGGAGCAGCCTCTGGTGTGGGTGGAGCTCTCCTCAGACACCCTTCCTAAGAGCGTCCCAAAGCTAAGCATGTGTTTACCAATTACTCGCACAATGCTTGGGATGCCGAGTGAAGGAGACAGAATAATGACCTCCCAAAGATGTCCACATTCCCCAGAACCTGTGAGTATGCTGTGTTACCCGGCCAAGGAGAATTAAAGTTGTATATGGAATGGAGGTTGCTGATCAACTGGCTTTAAAACAGGAGGATTATCTGGATGGTCCCAATGTAATCACAAGGGTTCCAAAAAATGGGAAGGAGAAGAGGAGGTCATAGTGGGATGTCAGAAGGACTCAACCAGCCAGTAAAGACTTTGGATAAGGAAGGAGGCACCAGCCCAGGAATGTGAAGCTGCAAGAAGCAAGGAAAAGGATCAACAAAATTCTACAGACACCTGGATTTTAGCCCAATTGAAACCCATGTCAGACTTCTAGCCTACAAAACTAGAAGATGAATTTATGTTGCTTTAAACCACTAAGTTTGGGGTATTTTTTTACTGTCCGAATAGAAAACTAACACACCAAGCAAGAAGAGAAAAGACAGAGAGAAAGAACAAGCATTGTTAAGTTTCTTTCCATATCTCCAGGCCCAATTTATAGACCTTCTAAAGATGTGTCAGAAATCTATGGAAGAATGGGGCTGGAGAGAGCCTGCTGATCAGCTTTCTATCCCAGCTGCCTCTACATTCGGATTCTAGCAACACGCTATCTGGAGGGATGTAGCGTACCTGCAGCTCTGAGCCCAATGCCTGCAACATACTAAGCACTAGCAAATGCTCTTCTACTCATCAAGAGTCCACAGAATTTATGATTTGTATCTGGATGTACCTGAGAAATGGTGGCCTTGAACTCCAGGGTTTATCTGCCATTTCTAATCTTCCACTGAGTTCTGTGACCGTCTTCTAACAGTTCTGGACCTGTGACAAGCTGTGTTCTTAGCTTTTGCTGGTTGGGAAACTCTAGATGCGTGTGAGTTAGTTTCACCCACTGACAACTTCAGAAAGCATCGTGGATCCCAGCTCCACCGTGCCGTTCCAGGGGGAAATGTGGAAAAATGGTTTTCAGTAAAAATAAGGATGAGTCATATTTATTGAGAGCTGGCTATATGACAGGTCCTGACCTCTACTTACGCTTTGTAATGGGAGCTTCACGGGAATACTGTGAAGTCGACAGTACATTATCCCTATTACATAGAGACGGGACATATTTGCCCAAGGTCATGTACCAAGTTAAGGGCCAAGCCAGACTTCATGCTCAAGCTGCCCAACTCAAAAGTCACACTCCTAGGAATAGTATTCAGTCATAAAAAAGGTGGAAACTGTGCATCTTTTGAATTTACCTGGAAGGATTTGGAAAGATTCTCCTAAGTAAAGTATCTCAAGAATGACAAAGCATGCATCCCATGTACTCGTTACTAATCTGAAAAGAGTAGACCAACAACTATAGGCCCACATGAGAAAAACACAATTAAATTCAAGAAGGAGGAGAGGGAGAGAGCACAGGAATCCATTAGTTCCCACCTCTCTGGTACAATGTCGGGTAGATGGCACACCTCCTGTTTGAAGAACTCAACAACTCAGACTCTGGACTTTACCTTACAAATGCAAATAATATAACCTAATCCTGTGTACCTTCATGTTAATCCATAATAAAAAATAATAACTCACACTTCTAGGGAATATGAAAGGCACTTCCACTGCTCAAGCATCAGGAAGGGAACCAGGCTGGGAGGCTTAGAATTGTTTTGCTTCTAAGTGGCAGTAGCAGATGAAGCCCTTTGCCCACTGCACACTGACATCCTTTCCTAGGCTCTTGCATTTATAACCCAAGTTATATCTTTGGCCAAGTTGGGCCAGAATCACAAGATTAAGGCTGTATGGCTTAGGCCCCTCTAGGTCCAGCCAGATGTTTACTTTTCTTGTACTTTCTAAGGAATGTTGTTATGGTTGTATGTTTTTGTTTTTTTGATTTTTTTTTTTTGAGACAGTCTCTCACTTTGTTGCCCTGGGTAGAGTGCTCTGGCATCATAGCTCATAGCAACCTCAAACTCTTAGGCTCAAATAATCCTCTTGCCTCAGCCTCCTGAGTAGCTGGGACTATAAGCACCCTCCATGGGGCCCAGTTATTTTTTAGAGACAAGGTCTTACTCTTGCTCAGGCTGATCTCAAACTCGTGAGCTCAAGCAGTCCACCTGCCTCAATCTCCCAGAGTGCTGGGTTTACAGGCATGAGCCACCGTGCCCGGCCTTGTGGTTGCATGTTTATGTGATATTTTTGTTTTCTGAGGGAAACTCAGACTGCCTGGTTTCAGTGACTTCTCTCTCCACTGTTCCTGGCCTTTGTTCTGCCATAGGGACAGCTGCAGAGGCCTTACACACCTGCTTCATTTCACAGCTCTCATCAATCCTGGCCACAGACCCTTATTGGCTTTTTCAAGATATGTAGCTTTTATGATTCTGCAAGGAACACAGGCTTTCAAGATAAATTAAGTTTTAATCTCCATCTAACATGGTCACTGAAATCCCTTCTGTCTCAGATTTTTCCATGGGCCAGACCCAACCATGTGGATACACGTGAACCCACTGAGGCAGTGGACCCATTTCTCAGCCTCGATCCAGCCTGCCTTCCCTTTGCCACCTCTGGCTATGGTGGTGTTAGAAAGTTTGCCCTAAATGCAAACTCCTCTCTCTCTGTCTCATCTTCCCTGGGTTTTTGGAATCTGATTTGACAGTGGATTGCCCACTCATCCCAGACTCACTTCGATGACTTTCACCTCTTCCTTCCTCCCATAAGGATATGCAAGGTACCTGTCCCCTCTGTTCCCTCCCAGAGTTGTGGGAGGGTCATTTGACCCTGGGCCTGCTTTTTTCCTAATGTTTCCAAGGGGAGAGAGACTAGGCAATTAGATACTACCTGAGTCCACATGCAAAGTCTTCCCTTTGTAGAGGAGCAAGCACACCCAATTCCATTTAATAAAAGACAAGCAATGCCTGAAATATAGAGCTGACTCTGGGCTCCAATCTGTATTTACCTTATGAAGGACATGGAATGAGCCCAGTCGTGTCTTGAAGCCCAGCTTCAAGGTCCTCCTTTAGTCCTTGGAAAGGATGTGTGCCTCAGCCCTTTGGCTGTGGAATGGGGAGCGACCAAAGGCTCTATCCAACACATGAGGTACCTTCAGGCATATGCCTTCGGGGCACCAAGCACCAATCAAGTGTAGCTGTCTCCAGACCCTGCACCGATCGGCTCTCGGGGGCTGTCCTCCCTGGCAGTGCGATTGCCTGTGTGCCTCCCGCAGGGCACACTCTCTCCTGGCCGGGCACTTCTGTGCCGTGACACGTCGTCTTTCTGTTGGATTCCCATATACACCACCACGGAGTCGGCGCCTCATGTGTTCCCCGCCATCTGTCGCAGCAGATGCGGAGACTGTAACACTTCTAGCTTAGGAGGGCATCCAACACCCTTGTGGGGTCTTTAAAATTCACAGCTAACAGTCGGAGCCTGTGCTTGCATGAAACCCCTCTTAAAGTCAAGATTTAGCAGTTGGTTACCATAGCAACTTTACTCATCAAGTCTGAACTCCTTTCTGTGTGGATGGCCAAACTGGTTTTGTAGAGGAATTACAGACAAGGGAGGTTGGTTGGTTTCCGGAAGTGAGGATGTTTTGAGAGGTACATTTTTGGAGATCCTCAAACTCTAGCATGATAGGTCTGAAAATGTTCTCTGCTTCTCAGACTTGGGGCTGCATGTGCCTTTTTGTGGCGAAAAGCTTTATCTGTTGTTGGCAATGTGTTCCCA
Source organism: Perodicticus potto (assembly GCA_963574655.1). NCBI lineage: Eukaryota > Metazoa > Chordata > Mammalia > Primates > Lorisidae > Perodicticus > Perodicticus potto. The sequence goes on from CAUYRH010084710.1 coordinate 68,188, forward strand.
AGTGGTAATGAATGATGGAAGCCTCATGAGGAAATAATGACTGCAAAGGCAATGTGAGGAGGTGAATGTGCTGCACAAACGGAGGCCACTGCCATGGTTAGGAAAACAGGGCTCTGCTTGAACTCTTTCAGTTGTTACTGCATTGATTTTTACAGTTTTTGTGGTAACTGGCTGTCAAATGTGTGGAAGAGGACTCCCTTTTTTGTCAATCCTTAATTCTAGATGAGGCATCCAGCCCAAACCATTCTAAGAGTCTGACTGATGGGTTTGACAACCTCCTGAGACTACTGCCTGTTTTTTTTCAAATATGTTCCCATGGCTAATTGTCCATTGGGATAATCAGGAGAATTTCTTTTAAGGGCAAAGTAGAATTGAGCCCTTGATATATTCACTGGCCTAGATGTCTACACAGTTAGGGCATTATCTGTACATTTAGGGCAAAGGTACATTATCTGTACATTTAGGGCCAACGTTCTAATTAATTTATTTTCCATTATTTACTATTTAACAAAGGCCTGCCTATAGGGAGTAACTGATTGTCTAATGTCCATGCTTTCTCTGGAACTGAGAAGGTATGAAGCCAGGCTCCTGCCCCTTCCTTCTCTTGCCTTCCCCGTTCTTGCCTTTTTTACCTTTCATTGTATTGGAGAAACAGCCTCCATCCCCAAGCCATACCAGCCACCTAATTCCAAGCTGTGCTTTCCTAGGTTTGACTCAGAGCTCCCTGACTACTTCTCGATGTAGCTTAGTACCACCAAAACCAGTAAATTTGAAGCCACTGGGAATTCAGCCTGTATGAAAACCAGAATTCTCTAGGCAGCAGACAATCTCCTATTCTAATACTCCCCATGGGTTTTTTTTACCAATGAGGAAGTTACTCATTTTCACTCCCCTCCTCAGCACATTGAGCCGAGCAGGTTGGTGGATGAAAATGGGAGTGACCCGGTAAGTGAGACTCTGATGGACAGTAGCTTAAAGGTCAATCTTGAAATGAATGGTTGAACTCAGATCCTAAAACAAGTCCCTTGCCAAGACCCTATCCTTTGATCCTTTGAGGGCTGTTCACTTCACTTTTATTGGGTTTTATTTTCAGAAAGAGAAAATTGCTATTATTCTATTTGTATCTTTTTTAAGCATCTCTTCCTTGAAAGAGAAAGAAATGGTATGCCCATTGGCTCCTTCAGCATGGCCCCTTTGTTATGTACAAATCTCAGTAAGTCACATTCTGTTCTTTCACTGGTTATGAAGAAAATAACCAGATATTAGAGGAGTAAAAAAGAGTGCTTTAGTGTAACTGGACTCAATAGCTTTGCATAAGGAAGCAGCAACAATATTCTTCAAGATCAGTACTAAATAGACCTATGAGTCTTAACCTCATCCCTTGGGGGATCTTGGATTTGCTTGTAAATTAGATGAATTATGGAACCTTTCTTCAGAAAAATGCATATACACATATATACAGTTTTGCAGACAATTGCAGAAGGTTCATGGCATCTAATGAAGTAACCAATGATAAGGAAGCCGAGAAAAACCCTAAAACAAATATAAGATTGTAGAAATCCTCTTGTTTATCAGCTCAAAGATATTAATGAGCCATTTTCACTTAAAAGCTAAAACCCAGAGTTCCTCTAAAACCATAATAGGTGTAAGTAGCTTTCTCTAAATATAGTAGCTATTCTGTGGGCCAGCAGCATGGGTAAAACAGACAGACATAGCTTCAGATATTAACTCTGCCACTTACAAGCTTTCAACAAGTCCTTCAATTTTTCCAAGCCTCAGCTTTCCTCCTAAGAATAACAGAGCTTATAATACCTCCTTTTCAAGATTCCTAGAAGTATTTGATGGAATAACTCACTTATGCAGTCTGTAAACATTACTGATCACCTAGTATGCGCCTTGCAGTATACTGGGCATTGAGAAAATAAAGATGAAAAATCACTTCCTTCAAAGAACTGTTAGTCTTTGGGTTCAAGGAGGACATATGAATAGGTGCTTTCTAAAGATTCGTTTCCCCTTGTAGTAAAGATGATCACATCCTGGAAAATGGAGAGATTGGTGGGTGGGTTCCCCCACGTAGGTGGTAGAGAGGGAAGAAGAAGACATAGTGGGGTTCACTGTCTGATTCATGCCATGAGCAGGGTCCGAGTTCAGTCTGACCCTCACATATGAATCTTCTCAAATGCAGATGCATTAATCAATTCATTCGTGTTTCTCTCTCTTCCTCCTTACCCTGCTTCTAAGGGGAGTGCCTCTGCTATGAAGGTTACATGAAGGATCCCGTACACAAGCACCTTTGCATTCGGAATGAATGGGGGACAAACCAGGGGTAAGTGAGGGGATGGCAAGCGACATGTCACTGCTCCCCACACAGATGTGACGCGGAGCAACCGCATGGGGAGAACCGAAGGTGGCTGGTATTCTGAACAGTCAATGGGTAAAAATGTCACTGTGTCTTTCCATATTTATACCCTTGCAGTGATGTCCGTATCATCGTTTTCTCCATTTACGAGTCAAGAGATGATGCCTCTGACTCGCAGCCCCGCAGCCTCCAGCTGGGATCTGAAAATCAAGCTGTCCCTCTCTTTCTTTTCACACCACTGCCAGCCACAAGGATTCCACAGGCAGAATGTAGCTGACGATTTTGTTGGAGACACACACGCAAGGCACACAGACTATAGTGCAGGTCTCCCAGAGCCTGACGAGCTTTGTGAGACTGACAGGAGCAGAAACTTGTTTTCACCAGGACTGTCAGCAGGGGTGACATGTAAAGACTTAAGGAGGGCTCCGTGCTAAGGAACAGTATTTTTGCCTGATCTCCAATTACCACTTCCCTGAAAGACTTTTGCTTTCCGCCAGGCATGCATGACTGGGTAAAGTAGTCACTTTATCTATTCCTGTTTTACTTTTTACATTTGAGGATGTTTTTTATTGGGATAAAACATATATAACATAAAATTGACCATTTTCACCGTTTTTATAACTGTGTAATTCAGTGGCTTAGTGCACTCACATTGTTGTGCAGACACCGCCACTATCCATCTTCTACTGCTTTTTTGATATTTTTGAGACAGACTTGCTCTGTCACCCAGGCAGGAGTGCAGTGGCATCATCATAGCTTACTGCCCCTTAATTCCCCTGGGCTGAAGCTCTTTCTGCCTCAGATGCCCCGTGGCTGATTCTAAAGGTATGCACCACCACACCTGACTCATTTTTCTATTTTTCTTTTCTTTTTCTTTTTTTTTTTCAGACAATGTCTTACTTTGTCACCCTGGGTAGAGTGCCCTGGCATCATAGCTCACAACAAACTCAGTCTCTTGGGCCCAAACAGTCCTCTAATCTCAGCCTCTGTAGTAGCTGGGACTATAGGTGCCCTCCACAATGCCCAGCTACTTTTAGAGGTGAGGTCTTGCTCTTGCTCAGGCTAGTCTCGAACTCCTGAGCTCAGGCTATCGACCTGCCTTGGCCTCCACAGTGTTAGGATTACAGGAGTAAGCCACTGCACCTGGCCCTAACTTTTCTATTTTTTGCTGATCTCAAACTCCTGGTCTCAAGCCATCCTCCCGCCTCAGCCTCCCAAAGTGCTAGGATTATAAGCGTGAACCACCATGCCTGGCCCTTCCATTGTTTTTTAAAATCAGCTTGCTATTGTCTTTTTCAAAGCCAAGAGTTTACTTTCCCCACTGCCTGGGTCGTGAAGGAGGGTGAGAGGAGGAAGGGATAAATAAATGGTAACTAATACTAACAAGTGCTGCAACAGGGAAAATTAGGAAGAAATCTAGGCAAAAGACATCTTAGTGTGATGCCTTGAGGCATCACAGATGGGAAAAAGGAAACCAGTGCATTTCAGACATTTCTGTAGAGGGCTCACATCTCTGCGGTCAGTGATCAGCCTTTTCTATGTGATGCTGATGAGTCCAAACCTAGAATATTGAATGTAGGTCTAGAGTCTCAAAGCAATAAATATGGTGACAAATGGGTGAGAGTTTGGAGAAGAGCAATAAAAATGATTGGAGAGCCTAAGGAAGTGATTTATAATAAAAGAATAGAAGAACTCAACTCTGAAAACTTAGCCAGCTGATGACTAAGTCAAGGAATGATAGATGCCTGTAGATGTTGGAAGAGGGCAAATGTTCTGGAACGGGTTGAAGTTGAGGGATAAGGACAAGAGAGAATGAAGTTAGGGAAAGGAAATCTGAATCACAGGTCAGAAAACTTGAGGAAGTCAAAATGCCATGAAAGGGAAATGAAAGATTGCTCAGCTTGGACTGAATTTGAGATCACTATCAGAGAGGCAGTCCACAGAATGTAGAGGAAGGTATTTGTAGAAGGGTAAACATATATGTGGTCTGTTATCGAATGCCTTTGGTATTTAATTCTGCCAAGTGCCCTCACCCTCGGGTCATGGGGGAGCTCATAGGGTAGTAAGAATCTCAGTTGACTGGGATTCCTACTGAATAAAATAGTGTAAAGGATAATAGATAAACACCCCTCATCTCTTGGTCTGTAAATAGGCTGCCAAAGAAAATAGCAACAAAATATCATTTCCATTTTGCCCTGAATGATCCAGGCTGGCTCTCTGCAGTGATTGGATTTGGTGGCTAATCGCTCGAGCCTCCACATCCCTACCCTTGTAGACAGATCATGCAAAGATAGGCCTGACTTTACTTGGTAATTTCATAACCCTTCATCATTCCCTCTGGCTAGATGTAGAGACAGTCTTAGGATGTAGACATGGGCCTCAAGGGAAATGGTGGATGCTCCAGCCTTGGTGTCGTTTAAAACAAGACAGGCTAAAGCACTGAGTTTACAGACTGATAGGAACATTAGCCCCAGGAAATAGACAAAGAGACCCAATCTGTCATTTCCATCTCTAATTTCCATTATTCTATGATCATCACTGTCTATGAGGTCTCATTTTGGACACTAATAAAATAACAGAGCAACTGTTAGGAGGAGGGGAAAAAGTGACTATCTTGAGGATAATGGAACCAGGAGTGTTGATAAGCGGCGTGAGTTTATATGTATACAATATAAAAAAGCGCCAGACAAATGACTGCATTTCTCCTCCTAAAATGACAAGATAAGTGAAAAGTGGAAGATGCCATACATCTTGCTTTAAATCAAGGATCTGATGTCATGGTTCTTTAAATGATTCTCACAAAATTAATCAGAATTGGTTTGAATGTGAAGACCGTCACTCGAATTGAAAACTTTCTGACAGATAGCCAACTAATGATACGTACTGGGGTATTATGGAAAAATCAATGGTAGGCCTGATTTTCCTGAATACTTCATTTAATGTTCCTGAAGTAGAGGTAAGCAGCCCAAGTGTGGAGATTTATGTTTGTCTCTTCACATTCTTACATTGCGTACATTAAAATAGCTGAACATCCTTTTGAAGTAGAACAACCAACCATAGGCCAGCAATACTTAAAACAAATTCCTTCATGGCAAAGCAAGGTTAATGTACCAGGAGAAAAGTAGCAATAAGCATTCATGACTTTCAGACAAGGAAGAAAATTGATCAAGGACATTAATACAAAAAGGTACAAATGGATGATCTGTTGAAGCAGAGGCGTTATACCTGCAAATTTATCCAGCCTCTACCTCACTCCAGTTACCTGGTCGGGTGTGTGTGTTTGCACATGTGTGTGTGGTGAGTGTGGGGTGTGTACACACGTGGCTTCTGCACAATTGCATGGTGTATATGTGTGTGCACGTGTACATGAGAGTGAACTGATTTTTTTTTTATAGAAATCTCTTACCACTTCATCATTTATTCTCAAACTCATTTGTATTTCTGACAGATATTCACCCCATTACCTATTGTGGTCTCGGGTATGTGAGGTTGCTCTTTCTAGAAGATGTCCTGGCTCTCGAAGAACTAATCATCTACATAAATAGCTGGAAACATAACAAGTAATTGCAATGAATTTAAAGGCCTATTAAAATAAAGATCTGAGAAAAAGTTTGTGAGATTAAAGTTTAAGGGATGATTTATGTGAGATCAAAGAATCTGGAGTAGGGCTTCATGCAGAAGTTGGATTTTGAACTGTTCAGTTGGACAGTTAACAAAGGTAATTGTAAGCAAAGGGAACAGTGTGTACAAGAGACCTAAACTTGATTTTCTAAGAATGGCAAATAAGTAGCTCAATGTAGAATGAGAATGCGGTTTCCAGGGACAGGGAAAGAAGGCTGGTAAGGTGATTAAAGACTAGATTCAAAGAAGCCTTGTTTACTAAGGCTTTGGATGTTAAAGCTCTCATGTATAGAGCCCTAGAATTATTAGCAGGAGGGAGAAGTTCCTAGGTTTTTGTGCATTTGAGGTGGCATAGCCCTTCACTACGCATCATAATAAATTTCAATAATTCTTAAAGAAAAAAGAAACAAAACAAACACAAAACCTCTTGGGTCTGTCTAGATTTTTATTTACCTGGATTCTCCAAGAAAAACATATTCTTAAAGTTATCTCCTACATAAAAGTGTTCACTACCAAACAGCCAAGGATGACAGAGAATTGGAAACCAGCTGTACGAGGTACATGAACCAAGAGGTTGCAGTCATTCCCTGGTGACTCTGGTTCTGCCAAAAATGCCCAGGTAGAGGTGAAGCAGGTCAAGACACTGGGGTGTTGGTCTGGATGGTGAAGCCTGCCAGTCACTCTCACTCAACCAGGTGGCAGGGGCCTGGTGGCAGATTGTAGGATCATTGGATTCAGTACACAAGAAGGTCTTGTTCACTTAGAGTAAAAATAGCTTCAGAAAGATTTAAACAAAGTCATGGATGACAGATTTCTAATGGGTTATTAAAAGAACATGGGATGTTTGAGGTTACATCCTTGGTCTTTGAGGTTGCCCACACAATCAATCACTTCCTGCCACAGCACCTCCTGCGACCCGGCTACCAGGCAGAAGACCCAGGGCGGGCAGGTCCTACCCCTACATGACACTTTACCTTGTCTTCTGTTTACCCTGCATGAATTCACTGAATAACTCCTCAGCCGCTCATCCCTGTGGCTGCAGAGACACAGCCAGGGACTATTAAAGTCTGTACTTGATATTTATTTGCTAGGACAACAAGGACAAATTGAAAATTTTCACAGAAGAGCAATGAAAACAATAAACAAGGGTGGAGGAGGCAAGAAGATTGATTTACATGAAAATATTAGAGGAGAAAAGGCAAATTTATCTAGCTACTTTGGAGATCATTAAGAAAAGCTATAATAATTTATTTTTTTAACTAAATTAAAAGTATACCCAAGGGCCTCAAGATACATTTTTCAGAATACCACAATTAGATTAAATTCATGTATTTGAGGATTCCAGGTAAATAATAGCCTGATTTTTTATTCTGGCATCTCAGATACAGAGGGCAACAACACCAAGGAGATTATTTCCCACTAGAGAAATTTAAAATATAGCTAGATTTCAATATTGAAGAATGGAACCAGACTGGCAATTCGTGCGATGGGACGAGACCCGCGGTGGGAAATAAACAAGTGTTTCTCCAGAGTTTTCAAAGCTGTTGTCAGGAATGGTCCTGCTCAGCAGAATGCCTCCACCTGCCACTGCCTTTTCAGGAGGGAGCACACTTAGTGTGACGTGAACACACGCTCAGAGGCTGCCCATGAGATGCTGCCTTAACATCCCCTTTTCATGGTCCCAGGTGCCCACTGTCCCTCCGGTTTCTCCAGCTTCTCCCTACTTCTCACCCTCCCAGGAATGACTGCTCAGGGATTCTAAATCTGCTTAAGGAGCACACGTCCCAAACTCGAGATGCCATTTTTCACTTGAAACCAAGAATGAGGACTGTGTTCCCCACGGTTGGCCTCAGCTCCTCTGTCTTACTCAAAGCATGCCCTTGACAGGAGGCGCTTTAACTGGGGCCCGCCTGAACAATGCCGTCCTTAGCATTGCCCCAGAGACCACTACACAACAATGGCCCAGTCCAGTGGAGGGGATCCCTTTGCCTCTCGTTTCTAGCTACTGAGCTGAGACCAGCTTCCACTGATTATCCAAACAGGTCCAAAACCTAGCCTCACTTTTCACGGCCACCTAAAACTGAGCGAGAAACTTCCCTCCCTCGGCTGTCTGACAATCTGCGTGCCCGCGCTAAGCCGTTTACGGCCGCAGCTGGCACCCCGAGGAGCAGCTCTGATTCTCAGGCCAGACCTTGGGCCCTGTCTGGCTTCTTGGATCAGCCCAGAGTCTTTTCGGTTGTGACTCAGCTGAGGTCAGACAGTCCTGTGGGACATAGGACGTTTGTGACTTCCCTGTGCCTATTTCTAGTTCAGCGTCTGGCTGTTACGTTCCCATCCCTGTGCTTGTTTCTGTGTCACTGCTGTCCTGTTCACCTTCCTCTACCCCCTCCAACAAGATTGCCGGCCAGGCTGCAGCTGCTCTGTTATCTCTGGGTGCCCCCCTCCCCTGCCCTCCAGCCCAGACCTCAGTGTCTGTGCCCAGCTCCTGTCATTGTCATCATGCCATCCACAAATGGGGTTATCTTCCCATTAGCTCTCTTTTAATTATTCTTCAATCTCTCTCTCTCTCTCTCATCAGTGTCAATTATTCTTAACAAGGGTTTGCAGTATATTCATTTGGCTATGTATTCCTTGTTCTTCTTTTGTCCCCTCCTTTTCCTCTTTCACCTCCAGCTCCACCTCATCCTCCAGGAGTCAATGAAAATGTGTCTGCCCATTCTCTTTCTCCTCCCTATTTCCGTGTCAAACAGATGAAGAGGCTCTTAGTATTATGTCTAAACTTCCCTGCTCTTGTCTCTGGAAAGACTCAGCCAAAACCCGATTTCAGCAGAAATATTGCTCCTTATGAGAAGGACAGACCCCTTCCTGGGCAAGCAGATAGGAACTGAGTGCTTGAAAGTGAATTTCCACCTACCAGGATCTCCATAGACAGGTTAATAGAATCAGGGACCCACCCATTTGGCTTGGGAAACTCTGCACCTCTTTTCTCAAGGATTTTCTTAAGTGAAAACATGTTTAACTTAACCCATTTTCACAAAAACTTTGTGGTCAGTCGTCTGAGTATGATGATAGACTTTGTCATTTGCAGGCAGACACCAGGCTAAGAGGATGTTCATCTAGCACCAGAGAGTTGAAACCTAGCCCTTCTTGCCATAGCAAGCCATCTAAGACAAGGGCACATTTGTACAGATGGATGCATTTTTCTAATTTACATATCGGCCCTTGATGAGCTAGTGCTAACCCTGTGGTCTTTTGGGGTGATACCATTTATTCCCCTCTTTGCCACTCACAGGCTAAGAGAATGTCTATCCAGCAACAGGAGCTGAAACGTGTCCCTTGCTTGCCATCTCTGAGACAAGGGCACATTTGTTCAGATGGGTGCGTTTTTCTAATTCACACAAAGGCTCTTCATGAGCTTGTGCTAACACTGTGGTCTTTTGGGGTGATGTCACTTGTTCCCATCTTAGAGGCAACTGTAACCTTTGCTGCTCACAAGAGCAAAACAGGCCCTGAAAGTGACTCCTACATTCAATCCCATGGAGCAGCTATGTAAGTACTATCTAGAGAGTTTACTTAAAATACTGATTTCAGACTTCTGCACCTAGATATTTTAATTTCATAGGTCTTGGAGAGCACCCAGAATCCATACATATGACAAGCTCCCTTAAGCGATTCTGAAGCACAGCCAGATAGGGAGATTCCAGACATTTTGGGAAGGCATCCTCTTATCAGTTCATGATCCTCTTCCAATGACAATAAGACTGGCTTTGTAGACTGATGGCTGAGTGCCTCTTAAACAACTCTTGCATTTTATTAATTGGGAAATGGAGGGCCAGAGGGGTGAGGTAACATGCCCAAGGTCCCATAGCTGGTGGTCAAGCTTAGTAGCAACAGCTGAGTGTTGGACATAAATCAGTTGGGTAGATAAAGTCACAGAAGAGACAGCAATGAAGGTCCCTTTTCAGCTGTAGATGGGAGGTGAACGTCCATTCTGTGGTCCACAGCCTGCTTCTCTGTGTCCTCCTTCCCAGGACTGAGGGGGCTCATCTTCATACTCTCCCCAAGTGACATGTGTCCACCTACAGCACTGCCCACCCTCCAGAGGAGGGGTGAGCCTCAATCACGCTGTTGGCTCTGACTAGTCCAGTCACGGCACCAAGAGACTTATTTTAAACAGTGCCGGAGGTGGGAACACTCATATTTCCTCCAACATGACCACCAGGGTGAAAAAAAATCAACCTCAATTTACCCTCCCATCTGCTCAAGAATGGAAGATAAATTGTTTCAATTTTGTAGAAATGAATGTTTTATGTCTTGCCTATGCTTTCCAGCTAGGGTCCTGAATTTATGTATTCTCCTGCATGTACGGATGTTTTCCTCTGGGAATGCTCCCTGGACCTTGAGCTTCCTTGGGTTTCAGTTTAAGAACAGTAGGTTTAAGAGTGCTCTTATTTTTTTCTGGCTTTGGAGATTTGGGCTATTTATCTTTTTTTCTTTAAAATCAATAGAAAAAGAAATCCACTCATTATCCCGTGCTTAGAGAAAACTGTCATTACCATTCTGGAATGCTTCCTCCCCATTTCTTTTTCCTATGCATCAGAACTTGTGCTTCCTACCACCCCCTTTGATTCTGTATGTATTTTTGTTCTCTCTCATAATTTAAGAATGAGCATGTATTATTTTATAATCACGAGATGAAGGCAAAGGATAAAGAAGGGAGCTTTAAAAGTACCTTTGGGGTACATTATTTATTCCTAAAAGCTTTTCCTTGGGCAAATTTATTCTTTTTTTTTTTTTTTTTGTACAGAGAGGCTCACTTTATTGCCCTCGGTAGAGTGCCGTGGTGTCACACAGCTCACAGCAACTTCCAGCTCCTGGGCGTAGGCGATTCTCTTGCCTCGGCCTCCCGAGTAGCTGGGACTACAGGCACCCGCCACCACGCCCAGCTATTTTTGTTTTGCAGTTCAACCGAGGCCAGGTTTGAACCCACCATCTTCGGTATATGGGGCTGGCGCCCTACTCAATGAGCCACAGGCGCCGCCCGGCAAATTTATTCTTAATAATTAGCTTAAAACCCTCAAATTTAAATTATTTTTAGAGGAAAGAACAGAGTGTTTCAGGGTCTAACATTCAGGTCCAACTCTTCTAAACAAAACATCTCCATAAGTCTGCGTATAATATCATAAAAGGTTGTTAAAACATCATCTAGCAACTCGCACTTTCAAAACAACATCAAGTGTTGACTTCAGTGTCACTGAAGACTTAGAGTAATCCCTTACGTAATGCTAATTAATTGCTGTCATTTATTATGCGCATAATTCTGGATACTATGTTCAGTGTTTTTTTTTTTTTTAATATCACTGATCTCAGTGAAAACCCTGCAAACTGTGTTATTTTTAAAGACGTAATGAATTAGTGGTATTTATTCTACCTATGATTTCTGTGAAAATGAAAAAGTAGAAGTAATCTTCAGGCTTATTCTTCCAGTACAAATACTTTGGATTCTTGTTCAAACATACATACTATAATTTCCTTAAGTTTTTAACTTTAAATAATTCCAAAAGGCAGAGGGGAAACCTTCTGTCACTGTACACCTTGGTTTTTACTTTATATTTTTATTTTTCAAAGAGAATGTATGTGATTGGTTAAAAATCTAGGAATAGAGCAGCCAAAAGAAAAAATCCAAGCCATCTGAAGTGCCATATCCTAGAGAGCACTTACATTGATATTTTATGTGTTTAGGTGTAATATTTCTTTAACAAAATATTTCATTATTGTATCTCTTGCTTTGTTTATATACTGTTTATACACATGTGTCGATACATACATATATATTTATATGCAGAGGGTGTAAAAGATGTATACACATTTTAAGAAAGGAAAAAACTGTATTAAAATTTTACTACTTAATATATATTGATAACAAAAGATGAATGCAAGTCATGGTTAAGCACCATGCATAGGTCAAATATGACTTGAGGATTACAATTTTAATACAATTTTTTTTCCTTTATTAAAATGTGTATACATTTTTAGCACCCTCTGTATATACCTATGCATATATATGTGTGAATAGTGAGAAAGATGCATATTATTATTTGAGGTTTGGTAGTATATTGACCAGAGTTACAGAGTGGTGAACAGAACTATCTGAGGCCAACATCTAGGCTCATTTGGTTAAGCCACAGTAGAGTTAACAATTGGAATCACTTTTTCCTTCCTTTATGGTTTTTCCCATGAACTTAATTAACCTTTCCACATGGTTTTCCACGTGGAGAGCAGCATTGTTGTTTTGAAGAAATATAGCCAACACTAGGCTTGCCAGTATGGGTTTGGCCTTTGGATTTAAGACCATTGGATGTCAGTGGGTCCTTCAACTTCTGTTGCACAGGATTGTGAAAAGAGGTCATGAACAGAGTGCTCAGAGCACTAAGGCTTCATTATCCCAATTAGCCCTGCAGGTAGAAGTTTGCTATGGGGCTGCACAGACCACAGTTCCCAGCATGGCCTTCCACCCATCCTGACATACAACAGGGACTTCTTTGGACTTCTTCTTCCTTTTTTTTTTTTTTGATTAATATACAAGTTCAAGTGATTAGGTTACGTTGTTTGTGTTTGCTAGGTAAAGTCCAAGATGTAGTTGAGCTCTTCAACCAGGAGGTATGCCATATACCCCTACATTTTGTTGGTTAGATGGATTTAATTATGATCAAGTGAGAAGGCTGACTTTAAAAGGAGTGAATGGACTAGGTACCGTGGCTCAGGCCTGTAATCCTAGCACTCTGCGAGGCCCAGGTAGGAGGATCCCTTGAGCTCAGAAGTTTAAGACCAGTCTGATCAAGAGCAAGACACATAGCTACTAAAAACAGAAAAATTAGCCAGGTGTTGTGGGTCATCTCTATAGTTCCAGCTACTTGGGAAGCTGAGGCAGGAAGATCACTTGAACTTAGGAGTTTGAGGTTGCTGTGAGCTATAATGAGGCCACCACTGTAGCCTGGAACAACAGAGTGAGACTCTGTCAGAGAGAGAGAGGGAGGGAGGGAGGGAGGGAGAGAGAGAGTGAGAGAGAGAGAGAAAGTAAGGGGGGGAAAGAAAGAAAAAAGAAATAAAGAAAGAAAATGTTCACCATTGTGAAATGGTTACACATGGAGACATATTCCACTCTGGGAAAAGCCTACCAGGAGTTGAATTTATATCAATACCAGTGAACCATAATACCTTGCATAACTGTTATTACTTCATTCCCCACACTCTTTCCTGTAGCAACAGGATGGTAGTAATAGTAATGATATTAATACTCATAGTAATAGCAGTTGACATTTATATGGTTCATGCAATGCACCAGCCACTCTTCTAAGTACTTTTCATGTACCACAAAATCTAATTCTTGTTTCGGCATGAGGGAGAGTCCTAAAGAGAGTGCTAAGTCCTTAGAGGGACCTAGCTGAAGGACTAAACATAGTAAATGCCCTTAGCTGCTGCCCTATTCAGGTTAAAAAAACAACACTTCAATTAGACAAATGAGGACAGGCCCTAAGCTGGTGACTGTCCTTGGGCACAAGCATCTGCTGTTGACTGCCCCTATGCTGTGGCCAGTGTGAAATCATGACCATAGGTCCAAGTCAAGAGGTCCTATTGTAGCAGGAGGGCACAGCACAGCCTATACTGTGGACCTTGTCCAGAGATTGCCTTTGCCCAGTTATGGGCACAAATGTAGGAGAACTGAACAGTAACACCAAGGAAAATCCTTGATATTGGCAAAGATTTCCAAGCCTTTGCCCAGAGGGTTGGAAATGACATGTTCTTCACATTTGAAGGATGGGCCCTCCATTTCCCTCAAGCTACCTGGTCTAGAGAGAAAGTAGTCTGGGACATGCTCAGGGGTTTCTCTTTCTAGTATTGGATATTGTTAACTGCTTTACTTAATAGCCTTTTGGTCAAGCTATTTCATCCCAGCCAGGAGACTGTGTACACCTCAATTTCAAGTGGGTTCACTGTTCACATGTGTGTCTCTATAGGAGGTATCAGAGCACAAGGAGAATAGTACAGAGGAAGAATCAAACAGGCTTGGGCTCAACCTCATTTATTCTGTGTAAAAGCTTTGTGTTTTTGGATAATTGCATAACCTTTACAAGCTTAAATTACTCACCAGTAACAATTAGAATAATATATGAAGTATTTACTTCATAGCATTGCTACAAGATGTGTTGTACTCAATAATGTTACATAAAATAAGCAAGCACACAATAAGTGATGGCAGTGAGCATCCTCACTGATGGTGTTTTGAGTGGTCATGGCCTCATTCATGTTCTTTGAACTTACACCAAGTGAAATGATCTTAATGTCAATTTGCTAGTTGAGTTTAGAAGAACCCACCTCTAGAATGTAAATTCCATGAGGGCAGAAACAGTGTCTCTTATAGATATCATTGCATTGTCATACCTTAATACACTGCCTGGAACATGGCGGGTGCTCAGTCAATATTTGTTAAATAAAAGAAAGAATATGGCCTTCTTTCAGTGATTCTTCATAAGCAATACCTAAGAATAATAGCAGAGATCATCTTCCACCTGTCACCAAGTGGGAGGTGGTTTGGCCAAAACTTACATGAACCTCTCTGTTTTCTGAACCTAATCACATCTTTAGATTCTTTTCATGGAATGGTGAATCACCTTCCTAATTCCAGGAAATGAGAGTGATATGAGGAATATCAGCTGCATCAGTGACAATTCTAAACACTCAGAGTTGGAAGCCCACCTCCAGGTCCTGTCATCCAATCTGCCACCTGGTGTACAAATCTCTCCTACAGCCGTTTTAGCAGATGGCTGCCCAACCACTGTTTGAACACTCTCAGTGGTGGGGGCTGCATTACTAGAAGAGGCAGCTCATTTCATTGTAGTTAATACAGGTCTTCAGTTCTTCTGTAGGCTGAGCCAAAGTGTGTTTTCCTTAATGTCCACTGGCTTGGTGAGCTTTGTCCTTTGGAACAATAAAGAATATATTGATGTCCTTCTATGCTCAGGACAACTAGCTTATGTGGTACCTTTGCATGGATTAGAAAAACACAACCGTCTGCTGTACAATGTGGGGTAGATGCCTATGAACAAACAGGACAGGTGCCTACGCGTTGATGTTTCAGGTAATTGTGTATAGGATGGACACTGAGTCTTCTCTTCTGCATATATCCAATTCCTTCAACTATTCTGTAGAGCGCAAGTTTCCTGAATCTCTTAAAGACTCTACTGGCTATCTTCTGTATCTCCCTAGTTTGTCATGATACTTTTTTGAGTATGTTGCCCAGAACTCATCAAATCACTCTGTAAAATAGATCACGCCTGTTTCTTCCCCTTCATTTTCTATTATTGAATTCTAAGCTAGATATATGTTAGGACCTTTAAGAGAAAAGTCATGGTGTTGGCTTATTTTAAGTTTATAGGCAGATAAAGATCTTTTTTACAGGGACTACTGTCAAAAAGACAGTATATTCATGACTATAGACAATTGCCTTAACCTGGATAAAAATCTTAAATAAAATCCTATTAAATTTTAGCTTTCGCCCATTGAAATTTTTTGAATTTTGACTCTTTTCTCCCATGGATTAGTTAGCCCTTTATGTTATCTGCAAATTTGATTAACATACGTTCACTGACTTCCTTCAAGTTACTGATGAAAATGTTCACAAGAACAAGGCCACCCTGCTTTGGTCAGAGATCTTCCTGCAGGTGGACTTAAGCCCCTGACTCAAAACTTGTTGGCTGCATTGTTCTATCACACAGGAATCCACCAAATGCACATACAGTCATTAAACATGTTTCCATCAAGTACATATAAAAAAGTTTATCAAGCATTTGGCCCCAAACTGGTTCTCTGTACATTTCCTAAACCAGTGAGTGAATGCCATTCTGAATTCAAGGAAGATGATTTCTGTGCTTCCTTTTGAACTGCTAACCTAGAGATGCCTTTAAAAATGGTCATGAGCTTAGCTTGGAACTCTTTCTCACTACTGAATCTATTTTAGCTCCTACACATTTTTATTTATGTATTTGTAATTGACCCATCCTCTTTCTCTAGAGAGTTCAAAACTGCTGAGAATTTTCCTCTACACTTCCCAAGTGGCTATTAGGCTATCTCTTCCTCACTAGGCCTTATAGTTTTATCTCTGAGTTTTGTCTTACACGGAGTTCCAGTGATGGGATCCTTACTGGATTCTTATACATATAATAAGAGGAGGTAAAGATCACAGTCACAGCTAACATCCCCTGAGAGTTTCCTCTATGCCTGGCACAACTCTAAAAGCTCCCTATATTTTAATTTTATCCCAATTCCATGGGGCTATTCCATTTTTAAAGATGAGGAAATTGAACCACAGAGAAGTTTGGGAGCTTGCCCAAAGTTTATACCCTTAGTAAGTGCATCATTGGTATTCAAACCAGAGTCCATGCACTCAGCAGCATGCTCTATAGACAAGCAGTTTTGTGGGTGTAAGAACCACCCATTTTGTGACTTGCACTGAACCCCGCTCCTGCTTCCTCCTCTGAAATGGAGGAGTCAGTTGAGCTGGTTGCATGCACAACAGTCAGGTAGGTGAAGTTCCACTCCAGGACTTTCTTCCACCTGGTGCTTTGATTCTCCAGTTTTAGGGGACTGAATGGATACAATCATCTTCTCTCTACCGTCTGCCACTAAATGGGTCCCTCCCCACCAAATTGGATCCCAGCAACACTTGCACTTGAAAGGAAGCAATGGAGAGGTAGAGTTTAATCCAGCTCCAGGCATCAATGAAGCACATCTGAAGAAATATTAGCGGCGGCCTATGGTCCAGATAGGTGAAGGAGGGAGAGCAATGTTCTATTAGGCTTCTAGGCATCAGGCCCTCTTCTGGGTGTTTTTGTATCTATTACTTCATTTTGATAATAACTTGTAAGATTTACTGAGTGCTTTGTATGTGATAGGCATTATTTGTTAAGAGCATTCTTATTATTCCATCCTTACACTTTACAGGTGGGCACAGAGGGGTCTGATAACCTGCTTGAGTGCACACAGTAGGAATGGGAGGTGAGGGAGTCTGACTCCAAGTCCAAGCTCTCAGCTCGATGTAGGAAAATGGATATGGCCATCACGTGAGTGATCCGGATAGGTCCTGTCTGGTACTCAGATCTCCTGGCATGACAGACCCAGAATTCATTTCCAGCCTGGTTCAACTGCTGGTCTTTGTTGCCTTTTCTTTTACCCCATCCCCCACATCTGCTCGGGTCATTTCTTCCCTTCCAGTTCCCTCCTGCAATGCCCTACCTAGTTAATGCTGGTCATTGTCAAAGGCCTGCCCAAATACCTGCTCCACCACAAGGCTTTCCCCACCCCCAGTTGGAAGCCTCCTCTGGGATGCCTCAGGACAGTGGCTTGCTCTCACATTGCTGCCACAGTGCATCTTCTGTTGTTTCTGTCTCCTGTCTTGACTCATGCTAAACCATAAGACTTTTGGAGCCAGGGCTTATCTCTGAGTCTCATTCTCAAGTATACATAGTAGGTATGTAATAAAAATTGAATAATTGCTACTGGTGAGATCTCGCATGTTATGAGAAATGAACTAAGAGGGAAGGTTTTTTTTGTTGTTGTTTTTGTTTAACACTCTGTTGCCCTCGGTAAAGTGCCATGGCCTCACAGGTCACAACAACCTCAAACTTTTGGGCTCCAGTGATCCTGTGGCCTCTGCTTCCCAGGTAGCTGGGACTACAGGCACACAGCACAAGTGCCAGCTAGTATTTTTTTTTGTTTTTGTTTTATTTTTCTATTTTTTTCTTTAAGTAGAGATGGGATCTCACTTTTTGCCCAGGCTGGTCTCAAACTCCTGAGCTCCGGTGATTCACCCATCTCAGTCTCCCAGAGTGCTAGGATTACAAGTGTGAGCCACCACACCCAACCAGGGAAGGTATTTATATTGGGAATGTGAAGGAGGAAATGTCTTGTTACTGTTTGCTGCACATTGCATCTACTGAGGAGCTCCTCTCTGCCAGACACCCTATTTGATCCTCACAACAGTCCTCTACAATTCAATCCATTTTAGAAACAAGAATCTTAAATCTATAAAGAAACAAGGCAGCATAACACAAGGGTTAAGACTCTTCAAGTATCCCATCTGGGTCCAAATCCTGGCTTTATCATTTAGGAACTATCCACTTCTCTTGGGTACATTATTGAGGCTCTCTGTGCCTTAATGTCCTTCCCTGTGAACTAGGGATCATGAAAGTATCCACCTTCTAGGGTTGCAGTGAGGGGTAAATAAAAGAGTCAAGAGTGCCTGGCTCATGGAGGTTGCTGGGTACTACCAGGTGGCAAAGATGAGCCTTCTGCTAAGAATCAGGGAATTTGGCATCACACTTTTTAACACCTGTCAAAGAAATGGTTTTTAGGAGGGAGGTCCTGCTTCCATTATTGAAAACCTTTCAACTTTGACCACTGGATAGGAGTCCCTTGCCAGGCTGGGTTTGGTTTGGTTTGGTTTGGTTTGGTTTTAACTTTTCTCCCTTTCTTTGCCTGCATCAAAGACACTTCTGCTCTTCAAAAGCCTGGTCTCTTCTCCAAATTACGTTTTCCACCAGGACGAGGGAGGGCACTGTTGGACACACTAGCCTTAACTGGAGCTCGTGCCTAATCACGCTGCAGTCAGATTTTCCATGGAAGCCCCTAGCGTGGCAGGATGCCCTCTTTGAAGTCATTAGTCTTCACAGCAGGGAAAGCACATCATCAAAGACTCCGTTTCCCAGCAACCCCTGCTGTGCTCTTGTGCACCAGAGGTTTGCAGAGGGAGGGAGAGAAGAGCCTACTCGCGCATTAAGTCTGCTGTTCTATCCTCTAGCCCTGAACCATGATTCCTTTGAACTGAAGCCCAGGGAGAGGGCTGATGATGCTATCACAAAACCTCTCCCCATTCTTTCCTTCTTCAACCTATTTAGCAATTAAACTTGCTAGGACCAGGGATACAGAATGTAGGGCATGGTTAAGGCTCTAGCTGGTAATATAAGGTGCTATGAGATGGGGATTGGGAAGAAAACTGTCTCTGAAGATCTGGATAGGGAGAACATACTTGATAATTACTGTGAGGAATCTCCTGTGAAGTTAGAAATCTCTGTGTGTGCACTGAGGCTTGGGGAAAGCATGGGTTTTTATCATGGCTTTGCCTCTTAACTTGCTATTTACCTGGGGACCTAGGGAGCCTCTTTTTATCTAATTTTCTGTTTCTTGATCCCTTCAAAGCTCAGTGGGTGATGTGAATAAAATAATGTAAATAATGTTTAACAAAGCCAGTTACTTAGACTCGGGTTTTAGATTTCCACATGAACTTGGGTGTTAGATTTCAGCAGTGAAGTCTGAGGATTCTGCCTGACTGAGCTCAGCAGCTCTGTCTTTGGAAGACCAGTTGGTGATGCTCCATCATGGGATTCTTAAGCTGGGGAGAGTTGTTAGATCCAGATTGGCGGGGGGGACTGTCAGGGTCCAGCATGGAGCACTCCCTCCTTGCCCCTGCTACATTCATCAAGTTGGCCCCTCACACACTACGCAAACTCACTGGTATCACCACTTCTCTCCAGCTGGCACTTTCTCTCTCACTCATCACCCCATGATAGGCTTCTTACCTGGCTCCCTCCTTTAACATAACTCATCCCCAAGTCCTTCTGCTCCCACCACCAAAAGATGTACCTAAAAATTGGTTCATTTTACAGCATAATAAAGTCACCAGTGACCCCTATGGTGCTACGTAAAACACATTTATAGCTTCTTAAGGTGGCTTACAAGCTCTTACTGAGCAGGCTCCTGCCAACCCCTTCAGCCCCATGACTGTCAGGCACTCTCTGCCTGGAATTTTGTGTTCCGATGCATTGAATCTCCCGCAGAGCCTGTGCGGGTACCATGCTGTACTGTGTCTCTGCACATTTGCTCATTGGTGATTGTGGCTGCAATGGCTTTTCCTACTCTCTTCCCTCGGCTACCCCAAACTTCCCTGGTTGCCCCCTAGTTACTATTTAAGTCTGTATCCAGATAGCCCCCTCTGAGGTGCCCATCTGATGTTCTGCAGCCTTTTCAGAGTGGCCTTGTTCGGTGATCCTGTGAAACCCATGCATAACCCTGCCATTGTTTTCAAACCATAATTACAATGATCTGATAACTATAATCAGCTGTTCACTTGTCTGCCCCTGCCCCTACTGTCCCAAACTGCAAGTTCAGGACAATTCTTTTTTGTCACCCTCTGGCATTTCCTGCCACATTCCTTATTAAGCACTGAATAAATGTTCATTGAATGAATAAGTGAAAGGCTGCATATAAGGATATATGTGCAAGTCCTGTCAAACCTGTCTGTGGCTTTCTCATTGTGTTTCCTAGAGCATAGGTCTCTTCATCTGTGATAGAGAAATCCGTGTTTTTCTATTTAATATTTGACATGGTGTTTGTCCTTTTCTGAGTTAACTCATTTGTCTCCCAGATACCACTAAAGTAGGATCCATCCATCCATCATTCATTCATTTAAAAAACATTGACTGTAGATTTTCCATGGCTCAAGGATTATGTTAGGTACCTGGAAAAAAGAGATAACTAACACTAGTCAACAACCACTTCAGGCCCATTGTATGCTAGACATTGTTCAAAGTATTAAATATTAATATTCACAACAACCTTATGAATAGGTGCTATTATTATACATTCCATTTTACAGTTCATAAAATTGAAGTACTTAGACAGTTTTAGTGTAAGTACTCCGGAATCAGAGCTTATATGCTATATACTTTTATAAGAAGGTGCAATCCTAGGGCAGCAAGAGTGAAGGGAAAAGGTAATTGAGACAGAGAGGAGGGAAAGCAAATGCAAAGTGGTGCATTGGCTTTGCAAGAAGACAATTTGGGATACACAGGATATAGTCTAGACAGGCTTTGTGGAAATCTATACCTCCCGAGAGTGGAGGTTAGGCAGGAAGGAACAGGAAGGAAGAGGAATTCATCTGCTGGTTCTAGTCTCCAAGTTCTCATTAGGTGTGTGCAATGAGGATGTTAACATTCGTGCACATGTGTAATGTCAGAATGAATGAAGTCTAGGCTATCCACCACCTTCTCTCTCTCTCTGTCTCTCTCTTTTCTCTCTCTCTCTCTCTCTCTTTCTCACACACACACACACACACACACACACACACACACACACACACCCAGGTGACTCTCCGATAGGGACCAGCTTCAAATGAAGAAGTGAGGATGTCTGTCGAACTATGACGAAAATTTACATTTGGCATAGATCAATGTATATTGTATAGAAAGTATAGGATCCAAGAGAGTTGAATATAGGAACTTGGAGGATGGTTATAAATATCTACTGAATGAGTGAATTCAGATGAATAAATGACTGAGAAGGAAGTATACTGAAGAGTGATTTACATAGATTCATTAGAAGAAAACAGAGTAGTCCTGAAATGATCCCACCAATTTCCAGAGTGCTGCTATAGATGTTACAGTGGCTACCTGTTGCCACAAAGACAAGCTAATATAGTTGCCATTGACCTATACCAGGCCATCCAGGCATGTATCAGTGAGATGGATGCAGCTGAACTTTATATCAACCGGTTTTTTGGAAGGAAAGTGTTCCTGGGAGAAATACTAGATTTTGAGATGGTGAGGAAGTAGAGGGTTTAGGGATAAATATCATCCTGCCCCTATTTATCCCTACAAGCCATTCCAGAACATTCTTGCTTCTGTTCTACCCCATCTCTGCTGTCCTGATTTAAAAGATTCCCCCTTGGAGCTGCACAGCACCTACCCATAGCCAAATGAACACTCAGTTCAGTATAACCACTGATATGCTTGTCTGTTTTCCTACTGGGCTATAAACTCCTTAAGGTCACAGACTCCCTTTTTTTAGATTCTATGCTATGATGCCTACCCCTTGTAGTAATACAAATACAGTAAGTATTTGTCTTAATCAGTTCAGGTGCCCATAATAAAACACTACAGACTGGGTGGCTTAAATCATAGAAATTTATTTTGTCATAGTTTTGGAGGCTGGAAGTCCCAGATCAGTGCACAAATATAGTGGGGTTCTTTTGAGGGTTCTCTTTCTGGATTACAGATGGCCGCCTTCTTGTTGGGTTCTTACAAGGCAGAGAGGGAGCTCTGGTGTCATCTCTCTTATTCTTACAAGGACACCAATCCTGTTGGGTGATCTCATCTTAAGATGATTAACCTTAATCATCTCTTTAAATGCTCTAGCTCCAAGATAGTCACAGGGGAGTTTGGGCTTTCATTTATGAATTTGGGGGGTGGGGACACAATTCTGACCATAGCCATGTTCAAATAAGTGCTAAATCAATAATTGAGTTAATGAACAAATACTGCTAGATGTTTGATAGATCCGCTGTAGTCACTGAGAGTAATAGGGATTTTTCTTGCCCTTCTGGGTCTTTCTATGCCTGCATACTCCACCAAAAAAAAAAAAAAATACCCACTGAGGAAGACTGCAACACAAATTGTCTTAGAAGAGATGCTAACTTTTACTGGAAAGAGAGGAAGTGAGCCAAGGGTTTCTTTTACTAATTCAATCTGGAGTATAGGGAGAATGCTTTTGGACCCTTGTCTAACCTTTTATGCATGTCAGTGGCCACATGGACCCATCTCAGCATCTCTAACAAATCAGGAGGCAGAATTCTCTATGTGTTTTTTCTCAAAGGCAGGGTCCAACTTAGGAGGTCACTTCTTCAGTTTTCTTCCTTCCCCACCAGACCTTATATTTAATGCTTAGGAGAAGTAAATGGAATTTGGGTGGAATTTGGGTGAATTCAACTTCTGTTCACTTCTTTAGGTCCAATTCAGATGCTGGGCAGATGTTCCCATTGTTAGCAGAACTAGCCATTTTCTGGGTGCCTACAACGTACTTAACAAAAACTTTACTTACACTTTACTTCCATGATTCCCAACTCTGCACTGAGGGACTTGGGGCACCAAGTAATCTTACAAAGGCTCTGTGCGATATTTTAAATTGTCAAAGGAAATAGAGCAATGTCTGTCAGACACCACAAACTACTTTCAATTGATAGATCTTTTTTTTCTATTGACTAAGTTGTTCAGATATACATATTTATTGTTTAGATATAACTACTTAATGAATGAAACCAATATACATTTCTTTTAGCCTGTGAAAATTAGTGAGTCACTTCGGGTACTACAAGCCAAGCAAGTTTGCAAACCTGTCTTTACTTCATACAGTGTCCCTACTAAGGTTGATGTTATTTTCTTGAGTTTACCTCTGAGGACACTAAGCGATAGCAGGTCAAATGAACTACTACATGGTTAAATGGCTTGTAAGTTGTAGCACCGTTGGCTTATAAGCGAAGATTTGAGCCCAAGACTGTCAGGCTCTTAAACCTGGTCCTTCACAATGTTGTTCTACCATGGAGTTAATGAAGATTAGATCTTAGATTGTCAGAGCTAAAACAGGCTTCGGCAATAATCCAGCCAGGCTCATACAACTAATTAGTGTTGAATTATCTAGGGATCGGGTCTCCTGACTCCTACCATTATTTCCTCTGCACCATACCTCGCTTTCTTTCCAGCTTTGGACAGCCACTCGTTATGGCTCTACAATTTTCATGGTCAAATGTTGAGGATGCTTTATTATCTGAAGCCAAAAGAAATGAGGGGGGAAGGGCACCAAAACTAATTATGGGGGCAAAGTGACTGGCTTACAGGGAGAGATGAAAAGAACATACATGCAATGTCTAATTTGGTCTAAGCATACTGACATGAGATGTGGCTGTCATCTATTAACATCTAAATGATAGAAATGTCACAGGCAAAGGCAGGGAAGTTATTTAGGGCATATAACCAGGAAATGGGATAAGAAGAAAAGTGTAGACCAATGACATGATGCTGATATTTACTAGGTGGGAGTGGCAGAGATGGAAACAGTGGAAATGCCTTATTGATGTAAAGTTTAATCTCTCCAAGGGGGATTGCCCTGATCTCAGGCCCATTACCTACTCTCTTATATTTGCAATTTTTATGGTTCTGTTACAGCCATGTTTTTTTTTCTTTTTGTGGCTGTCTTCTTTACCCTTTCTACATTTTCCTTTCCTATTCATTGACATCCATTCAAGCCTCTTCTTCCCATTTTTCTTGTCCCCTTTTACTTCTTCTTGCCCCCACTGCCTCACGCTCACTTTTGGTTTCCTTTTTTTACCCTCTGCTCATTCTCCTGCATCCTCATCTTCCTCCTCGTCTTTCTCTAGTACCTGGTATATTCCAGGTTTCCAGGCCATCGCACTTCTTCTCTGTTCTTCCAAAATAGAAGATGAAATTTGCCACTCTGACAAAGAGAACAAAAGCTGAAAGTCCCTGCCAAAGTTACAAGGACAGCATTTTCTCTTTTTAGGGGTTTTAATTTTAAAAAGGAAAAAAAAATCCAGCCTCTTCTCCCCCCACACTCCCCACCCCTGCTGTGCTTTCTTTCTCTGCTTTCTGGGCTGTGAGCATCAGTTGAGGGACAGCCAGATAAAAAGCCGCTCCTTGGTTCAGATCATCTCAGCTCTCACGTTCCCTCCCCTCCTCAGCTCCTTTTGACTGCATTTGTTGGAAATCCAGGCAGAAAAATGGTAGCATTAGCATTTTTAATAAAGGAAACTGGAGAAAAAGAGAGGAAAGCTGAAGGAGGGGAGGAAGCCCAAATCCACTGACAGTCACAACTCTCTTTTGGAGGCAGAGAGCTCAAAATGGGGGCAGGGGAGGGCGGACAAGAGTAGTAGGGCTTAGGAGTAGCATTCAGGCTGATATAATTGGGGCTTCGAACACAAGCAGAAACAGTTGGGAGGTGGGAAATTGCTGTGCTGTACTGAGTTTGACTCAACTTGATACTGAGGCCCCGCATTGTGAGGTGTTTTCTAATTTAGCCCTTTTTCTCCGTCTTCCTGGAATGAGCCATTATTCGCCCATTATCCGGCAAAAATCATGGTCCCTGGCTAGCTCCTTTTCTTTTCTCTTCTTCCTCCTCTCCCTGTGCTCCGTAGGAAGGGAGAAGAAATGAACTGGATAAAGAGGGCCACACACACTCTTCATTTCAAAATGAAAGTGAACCTCCGAGACCTGAAGTGGCTGACATCATCTTTCCCTATTTCATTTTTCTAAGGGTATGAAAGCAAGAGTTTAATGGAGTTGCTGGGTTTATGTTTTGTTTGTTCAGCCATTGTACCTCTGCAGGATGAAGCTTAATTGGCTCCTTTCCCATTTCTCCTTGAAGAAATGACTGTTCTCTAAAGAAAGTGGCAGTGATTAGATCGGATGCCTTTGACGGGTGGATAAAAAGTTGCTAAATAAGAATAAATCGAATGCCTAAACCTGGAGTCAATCAGGAGTTAACACAAAGCCCAAACACCAGAATGAACCGGCTTGTCATAGAAGTCTTCCTTCTCCACACTTAGAACCCTATGTGAGTAACATAGTGGCAAAGCTACTTTCCTTTCCCATATCCAATTCCATAGAAAGCCAGGGCTAACTCAAAATTAGGGAATACATATTTTCAGTCCCAGGTTTCAGCCTGTTAAGTATTTAAGACCTTGCCATTGGCGAAGTGTCAACCTGGATAATTGTAGACATATCATACCTTTAGTCTTGATGCTAATCCCATTGTTCAAAGCCTTGCAATTTTAACAAAAGAGTGACTAGCACAGCCCATATTCCTTACATGTGAAATCAATTATTTTAGCCTCATTTGAACAGAAGAAAGAATGTGTGTATGTGCACAACCATTTAGTTGCATCTGGGCTATACATCTTAGTTCTGAATCTTGTTTTTCTTCATCAGTGAGTTGTTCTTCTTGTCCCTATACCCAGAGTCATGACCTGGTACTTAATAGATGCCAGGCAAATGAATATATATAAAATTCTTAAATGTAATTTGAAACACTTCCAAGATCTTTACATCAAAATACCTCTTAGGACTGGAGAGAAGTAAAAGGATTTGTATCTCTTAGCTTCCTTCAAGGAAAAAAATGCTGCCTCTGAGTGTCATATCCAAGGGTAGAATTAACATCAGTTGGAAACACTCAAACACATTGAGTTTTGGATAGAATGTAGGTTTAGACCCAGAGCCAAGTTCTTTTGAAGGAGTCAGGAATTCATTTGGGAATTGCTTTGTTACTGTACCAAAAGATAAGAGTTTATTTTTTTTTCCTGATGTCTATTAATTTACAAATAACATGAAGTGACACCTTGGCCTTCAGCTTTCCCCACAGTAAAACTCTTCCTGGACAAAGTCCAAACATTTGAAGAACTGAAAGGAAAATTTGTTTCAATAGCACCCTCTGAAATTCTTACCTCTTCTTGGAGGTTGTGGCAGCGTCCTTGGTTCCCTTCTGCTAATGTGACACATTTTCCCTGGGTGATCTCCCCTGTCCCAGAGATCATAACCCCTTGACTGAGATCTATATCTTGTGTGTTCCAAATCTTTATCTCCGGTCCTAATCTCTTTTCTTGGTTTCAGGCCTCCATTTCCAACTTCCTGCTGGATATTTGTTTACAGATTTTTTCAAATTAACTTGTCCAGAATTGAACATAAGCCCTACTCCCAGCCTAATGCCTGTTTCAACACCTGTAACTCTTGGCCTGCGTGAATAGCATCAACAACCTCTCAGCCTCCCAGATGAGAAGTCCTGGTCTCTTGCTCCATAATTGTCCCATAATTGCCCTCCCCACTTTTGTATTCACACACATTCAAATCCTCTTTGTCCACCTCGGAAATGTCTCTGGAACCTTCCTGCTTCGTCCTGTTCTCCAAACTGTTGCTTTACTATAGGTCAATCCCTTATCTTTAAAAGTATGTAACATCTTCTCACTGTACTCCCTGCCATTGGGCACATTTGTCCAAAAGATAGGAGGAGAAAAGGAAAGAGAGAAAGAGCCTGGAAATTAGAGGATACTACTATGGGCAGAGTTTAAAGCGAAAGTGAAGGAATGCACATGACTTATTCAGGAACAGTGGATTCTGATAAAAGAGGCAGACAGGATATGGGTAGGAAGAAGGCTTTGAATTACAAACAAGCAGCTTGAATTTTATCTAGTAGGGAATGGGAGGCTATGGAGTATTTTGAGCAGAGGAAGGGATAATGAAGATGGTATTACAGGAAGGCACAGGAGGCATTAGGTGGGGGAAGTGGTAACTACTGCCCTCAGGCCAAACCTCCTTTTGGAACACAGTGATACTCTTTCATTTACTTACTGTTCATGGCTGCATTCATGCTGTAATGGCAGAGTTAATCAGTTGCAACAGAGACTGTATGGCCTGCAATGCCAAAGACATTTACAAAGGTCTTTTACTGAAGAAGTTTGATGGCTCCTGCGTTACATCAGGGTTTCTCAACCTTAGCACTATTGATGTTTTGGGTCTTATGATTTCTTGTTGTGGGGGCCTGGTAGATGTTTAGCAGTGTCCTGACCTCCCCCACTGTAGACATGCAACACCCCACATCCCATTTGTGATAGCCAAAAGTGTCCCTAGACATTGCCCAGGAATGGGAAGGGTTCAACACCCCTCCCCATCCCTTACTGTAAACCACTGCATTGGAATATACTGAGACCGGCAACCCAGGAGATAATTTAGGAAGATGTTGAAACAGGTGATGATGGTAATAGTGACATCGGGCACTCACACAATGCTTATTCTATGCCTGCCGCTATAGGCCCTTTATGTATATTAATTTCTTTAATCTTTTCAACAATCCTATGAGGTAGATACTATTTTATCATTAGTATCTGTTGAGGTAAAAGTCATCATTATCATTGCTCTAGATAGGAGGAAATGAGACACAGGCAAGTAAGATCTACTCAAGGTCACCCAGCTCATAAGTGTCAGAGTCAGACTTTGAAGGCTGGTAGTCTGGCTCTTGAGTCCATGGGCTTAACCGTGAGACTATTCTGAGTGACATGAGAAAAGAACTGATAAGTCTTGGTGGCTTGATACAGGAGTGGTATAAAATAGACATTTGAGCTATCTCCTCCCCCTTCCAAGCTACTGTACTTCTGTCTAATCACAAATAGCTGGAGAATCTTTTCAGGTATTCCTATAAACATAAAGGTTCTACAGGCTTAAGGTGTTACACCCAGCCACCCTGTGACCTCCCAGCCCCCTGCACTCCCCCGCCCCCAAATGTACATAAATCAAGACTAATACACGTGAGCTGTGGGCTGTCACGCTGATTGCTTTTCTCTTGGTGTTAATAATCCTTATCAGTCTACCACATTTTTAAGCAGTGATTTCTTATTTCGTCTTCTGAAGCCATCAGAACCCCCTTCCTGTGGTGCAGCACCGTCTTTAACTTATTTCCTATTTAGACTAATGACAGCTCTGTCATCTTCCTGCCTATTCCGTCCACAGAGAGTACAAATGTTGTGAAGAGAAGCAGGCAGAAGACATATCTGGAAAAATAAAATAAGCTAGAAAGTGTTCGTAAAGGGAGACAATCCCTCTAGGAACAAAAGAGGAGAAAATCAGCCTCAAAGGCAGCACTGGGAGCCAGTTATCTCTCCCAGCCCAAAGCCCACCCAAACCTGTCATCCAGTTTTTCCTGCTCTTCATCCTCCCTCCTGAGTTTATCAGGGTTTGAGCATGAACACTTGCGCTGGCTACCTCTGCAGCAAGGAAATACAATTCCTGGGACAGGAGAAAAAAAGCACTGTGTGTGTGTGTGTGTGTGCCTTAGAGGGCAGCAATATAATAGCGAGGACTAAAGATGCCAGGTTGAAAGTAAGTTATCCCACCTAACAGAGCAGAGGTGAAATAGCTCCACACCAAAAGGAGGATGGAGTGGGCGGGGGAGTGGTCAGTACCTGTTGGGGAGAAAGGCTCTTAGCATCCTGGAGCTTTGAGCAGAGGAACGAGGTACAGCTGCAGCAATTTGTGCCCTCAAACTTGGCTGCTTGGCTTTGGGCTGGCATGTCTGCTGCCACAAACCGCAGAGTCCTGCCACTCAGGCTTTCTCGTTCACCTGATCGGCCCCATTTCTTTTTTAAGTTTCAAAGACTGTGAGAGGTGCAGTGATGACCAAGACCAGGGAACAGAGAGCAGAAACAAGAAGCTGCAGTGACCTTGAGGACTAGAAGAGGGGACGCTAGGCTGGGCGAGGGGAGCAGGGTGATGAGGTGTGGCCAGTGGGGCAGCAGGCAGGACAGAGCCGCGGGGGGAGGCAGTGACCCCAGGGGAGAGCGTGGAGGCCAGGTCTTGCGCTGGGCTTCCGCACTGCCATTTGCTTGCCCTGGAAAAGACTGCTCTAGGCCTCGTTGTACTCCTGGGAGGAGAGAATGAGAGAGGGACTTTAGTGCACACCAGTCAGTGGCTTGTCCTCCTCAGGACAGACTGGTATTCAGAGTGTAAAAGTCTCCAAGTTTGTGGCAGAAGGTGAGAACTTACAGAGGGGTAAAGGCAACAGTGTTGCTTTCTCACCTGGACGCGAGGCCAGTGAGGAGGGGAGTGAGGGTGTATATACATGTCAGCGTCCCAGGCACACGCTCGGAGGTGGCCCTTGCATGCAGGAGGCTTACAGGAAGAGCTCTGGGAGTGGCCCCTGTGAGGGCAAGAGCGGAGCAGACGGGGCATAGGTAGACGCTCCACTCGGAGGCTGTGACGCAGGCCTCCGCCAGGCCCCCAGGCGGCTCCAGATCACACCCAGGGGATTGGGCCTTGGACTCCCCCATCACCCAGCCCCTGGATATGGAAGCCCCCATTGGGCAAAACAAGTCCTTGAAGCAGTTCCCTGAGAAGCCATCAGAAGCAGCCTCTCTCCAGCACTGGGGTTGCTGAAAGCCTGAGTCCTGAAGGCTAGCTGGGTGGTGCCCAGGACACTCACAGTAGCAGGGCAGAGTGCTGCCGTGGGAGCGTGAGAGCTCTCATCTGAGCCACGTGTGTCTGTGCTCATCCCTGTACCTGTGTGCCTGGGACGGCGGGTGGGGGTGGAGTTGGAGGCCTGAGTGAATCTTGCTCTAAGGCGTATCAGTCTGATCATAGATTTCGAGATCTGAGTTTGGGAATTTCAGTGACAAACTGGAGAATATCCAGATGAGAGTGACCAGAGGCTGATTCGTGGTTTGGCAGCGCTGCTAAAACATCCAGAGATGTTTAGTCTGAAGAAGGAGGAAAGAAGGGCGGACGTGCTCACGCCATAACCGGGAAGTCACACTTGCTCTGTTTTGCCCCAGAGGGATGTTAGGAGGGAAGCAGATTTTAGTTCAAATAAGAGAAAGTGTTGTACTCTTAATGGCATCTCAAAAATATTAATGTAATAGAATGCCGTGCCCTCGAAGGCAGCCTGTGTCTCCTCCTCTGAAGTCTCTGAAAGGTGGAGGCCGGGGCTCACAGCCGTTGGGTGGACACATGGTAGTGGGTTTGCGGGGAGGGGTGTAGTTTCTAAGTCCCGTGATTTTATGATCTCCTAGAGTCCAGTCTTTCTTTGGAGGCTGTAATTATCTCAACAACATTTCCGAAAGGGTCCAGCCTCTGTGCCTTCCAGTGTGGTGGTGACCTCACTACCATCCAAGGCGATGATTTTTATTTCTAATGGAGGTAGAGTCCTTCCATTTCCCTTTCTCCAGAACAATGCTCACCATCCCCCGTCACTTACATTGGAGAGACAGGAAATCAAAAGCCAAACGCTGCAGAACGGCACTTTCAAACACTCCATTCTCCACGCTGTCTGTACTGAACAATTACCGAGCCTTGGCTTTTTGTTCCTGGCTACTGCACCAGCGCTGTGGAGAGAGAATAAAGGGCCCATCTTGGAGAATGCGAAGAGGCCCAAGAAATCTCAGTGCATTCACTGTCTCAGTGAGGCAGGGAGGACGGCCTCAGCTGCCGCCTCTTTCTCTATCTTGCCTCTGGCTGGGCTTTTAGAATCACTGGACTTCCTGAAGTCTCCACTTGCAGTCGGCTTGACAGAATGGATTAGGCTCTGGCTGGAACATTCTATGCTGGCACAATCCAACAGTGGCAGGCCCAGCAGCTGTCATTTGTATGAGTGGATTTGAGGCTGGTGGGAGATGCATGAGGAACAGCCACAGGGATCTGAAATCTTTTGTTAGTCCACAGGCCTCAGGCTGCCCCACCACTGTGCCCAAGTCCAAGGTCAGAGCAAATACTTCCTAGGCTTGAGAGAGACAGAGAAGAGAGAGAGCCTGGTGTACACAGCACAGGGGCACTGAGCTATGAAAAGCAGAAAATATATTTTGAGCTCTTGAGTGAGTTGCCTTTGGCAAAAAAAATTGCCCTATGCAAGGAAACATCCCCAAACCCCAAACTGGAAAAAGTTTGGAAAAGAACAAAAACAAAATCTTGTGAATTTTAACTATGTCTGTGAACATTTCTCACAGGAAAGATAAGGGCAGTGAGAGCAGAATGAGTTAATGCTGCCAAAAGGATTAAGTGGAATAAAAATGGTGTTTACAAATATACCAGGGAAAAAGAAGCACTTGGGAAAAATAGGTCCATAAATAAGTAAAGGGGATTGAAATCTACTGCAAGTCTTAACAAGACCCAGGCGCCGAATTGCTTTTTTCCTATCTGTCTTTTACATGAAAAATAACAAGAAAACGGAGGGAGTTGTGATGATTTCCAGGGGCAGGCTCTAACTGCGAGGCAGGCAAGGGAGCCCAATGGGAATGTGGGGATGGTGTAAGCAGCTGTCCAGGGGCACCCCATCACTCCCCGGATGGCCGGATCCTCAGCCTAGCGTGCATGCAGCTTTCTGACCCACCACTTGCCTGTGTGTCCAGCCTTATCCCAGGCCTTTGCCTTCCATGGCCTTGGTGCAGCGGCCACATTGAACCACTGTGTCATCCACACCAACCACATTCTCACACATTCTTTGGATCCCCCCTTCCTGTGAGGGAACTTCCTCCCCACCCCTTTCATCATCAAAATTCACCCAGCCCAGCATCACCACTGCTGTAACCTCCTCCCCATTTGCAAATCCCACCTTGATCATCATCTGTGGATTTCCCCTGCTTCCCCTTACCTTCAGAATGTGCTTTCCATCCCTCCACGACTCATGTCCCTTACCTGACATAAATACGTGCACACATATCCTTCTCCCAGATAGGCCAGGAACTAGGGAAGGCCCAAGCTGGGTCTTTTCACTGTGTGTTCGTTCCTGCGTTTTCCACCACGTGGCCAGGGATGAAGCAAAGCACTTGTTCCCTAGCCAGACTGCATCTGAGAACCTTGTTGGGTGTATTAAAACACATCCATGCCTGTGCCCCTTATCAAACCTGCTAAATCAGAAATTTCTGGGGATTTCAAAGCTCCCCAGGGGATTCTGGTTCCCAATGCTGGTTAAAAACACTAGGTAGAATGATTCTCAGACCAGCCACATTAGCATCACCTGCTAACTTGTTAGGAATGCACATTCTCCAGCGCAGACCTGCTGAATCAGAATCTCTGGAGGTAGGGCCCAGAAGTCTACATTTTAATAAGCCGTCCAGGTGATTCTGAGAATCCCTGCTCTCCTGGGAATATGCCCCATACACAGCCACTGACCTGGACCACCGAGGTCATCACCCTGACTTGTCTGTCCCTGAGCTTTCACGGCCCCCATTACTTCCCAGAGTGAACGCAGCTGATAAAGCCATGGATAGGAATCTTGCTCTCCCCTTCCTCCTCTTCCTTTCCCACAGGAATCAATTTGTAACAAATCCTACCTAACTCCCAGGACTTTTCTCTGGGTTGGCCAGCTCCCGGGAGAGGAAATGTGCAAAGACACTGACTGCCTGGTGCTTATCCTGCAGCTGGGAGACATGCTGGTCCTGAAAGCCTCTTTACTGACTGAATTCTGCGTGCACAGGCCTCTTCCACCTTCCAGTTACCTCCTCACCAACTTCATCTTAAGACCCTTTCACTTGGCTCAACAAAACTGGCACAGGTCTCACCTTGCTACATCCCATGAGCTCATCCCTATTCAGCGTAAGGAGTTCAAATCCAGCATACCCCAAACTAAATTCTAAATTCAAACGTTTTCCTCCTGTGGATGCCCCAATGCAAAGAATACCACCACCACCACCTGGCGTTTAACCTGGAACTCTGGGTGGCACTCTCTTTCAGCCCATCCTCACATCCAGGCAATCGCCAGGTCCTGTCAGTTCTACTCCCTCAGTACCACTCACAGCTGCCCCTCCCCCGTGTCTCATGGCACCCTTCCTCCAAGCCTTCTCATTTTTCATGGGGATTACTCCCATGGCGTCAAACTGCTCTTTTCACTCCCACTATTAAAATGATGAATTTGTAGCTCCTCATGTCTGCAGACAAGCCTTCCCTGTCAGGCCTCTGCTCTGCTGTCTCCCTCTGGTCCCATCCCTAGGGCCAGGTCCTGGCTGCTAGGCTCCCCATGCACAGATTCACCCACTGTGCTGAGTCCCTATTAGTAAAGGCTGGGTCTCTTTTTGGACTGCATCTTTCTCACATCTTTGTCAAATCAATTAATGGCTTTCAAAATTGGGCTTCTTACACCTCCTGTGCAAAGCATTCTTTGGCCCCCAGTTCCCGGCAGAGAGCTTTCCTCCATGCATACATTCCACCCCAAATCTCGCTCCATCAAGAACATTTTACCCAGTGCAAGAACTTCTCAGGGCTTTGGGAAAAAAGTACCACAGCCTGGATAGCTTAAAACCATGAACTGTCTTCCCTCAGGCTTGTGGAGGTCAGGAGTCTGAAATCAAAGTGTTAGCAGAGGCACGACCCCTCTGAAGCCTCTGGGGGAGACGCCCTCCTGTGTCCTCTAGCTATTGGCTGCCCCCGGGGTTCTGTGGCCTGTAAGTGTGACTCCATCTCTGCCTCTGTCTTTCGTGGTGTTCCCTGTGTGTGTCTTTGTCTCTCCTGCCCGTCTTCTCAGTGGACTTTGGGGCCCCGTCCCCTCCACTCCAGCCTGACCTCATCTTAACTAATTACATTCACAAAGATGCTGTTTCCAGATAAGGTCACATTTTGAGGTACAGGTGGTTACACAGTTCAACCCCTACAACCAAATATAATAATAATCTGCTTATGCGTCTGTTTATTTCATTATGCTCTAGGTCCTTAAGGAACGTGGCCGTGTCTGACTTCATTTTCTCAATGCTTACTGTGATATCTGACACATAGTAAAACCTCAATAATTGTTTCCTGATTGCATAAATGAAGAAACATACATGTTAATTGCCCTTCTAACAGATTTCTCAGTTTATCAGTATCTTCAAATTCTTCTTCATTTTAGGTAGTTACCACCAAGGCCACTCCTTGGTGTCATTATGATCCTAAAAGCATCCTACTTTTAGCTACTGCACTGAAGTTTTCCACAATCTTCTGCTGCTTCTTGTCCCATTCTCTCTCTCCTCAAACCCCACTCTTTGACCTTTACTCAAAAATTTTCTCAATAACCGTCAAGTTCATTGTCCCCTTTCTAGCTTTATTGCCTCCTTAGCCAAAGAAACCCTCATGCAAAGCCACTTTTAAAATACATTCACAATCACCCCCAAATCCTCACCCCTTTACCTCCTGCTACTCTGCGAAGTCCATCCCAAGAGTTGGGGAGGCTTCCTACTTGTGCCACTGCTGCCCTGAGGCTTCTGAGAGCTAGAAAGAGTTGCACAGAAACTTGCTATGGATATTCAATCCGTAAATCCAACCAGGGGCCCCCAGTAGCACCATAATCTTCTTGCTCATTTCTCATCATGTGCCAAAAAACAAACTCCTCTCCTTGAGCACCCAGTTCTGCCCCAGCCCTTCCCTCTCAGCCTTGGAGGGCTGATCCAGCTTGGGGAAGTCAGAGCCATGGGGGCTGGGAGCCCCCTCCCCTTCCTTTTTTCTTCCTTTGAGGCTCTCCTCCTCCTTACCTTCTGTCTTTGAGATGGATCTATCCACAGTGTCACAGATAAAGTCTCCACCTTATTTGTCATTCCAGCTCCTTAAAGATTTCTGCAGTCTTTACATCCCAGTCAACCATTTCTTGCTTCTGCGATCATACCCAGCCATCCTCTAATCCTTATTCAAATGTCAAATGATCCCCGACCCTTTAACTCTCCATACTG
The DNA here is from genome assembly GCA_963574655.1 of Perodicticus potto. Lineage (NCBI taxonomy): Eukaryota > Metazoa > Chordata > Mammalia > Primates > Lorisidae > Perodicticus > Perodicticus potto. The sequence goes on from CAUYRH010084710.1 coordinate 103,236, forward strand.
TTTTGCTCAGTTACTTTCACTGCCTACAGCTCTTAAGAAAAATACACACATATGTTGTTTTTGCTTTTATCAGCAATTCATTCCTAAATGAAGATTGTTGATGCTGGTGTTACAGTTATTACCTTGAAACTTTAAACTCAATTTGGCAACAATCTCTCCCCCACCCCCACTACCACCCCCTCTCCCTCCCACACACAAGCTCCAGCACTTGCACAGTTTCTCTCACATGCAGCACACCCATTGAAAGTGTTCTTTCTAATATCGAACACTTCTGCTACCTTAAAATCGATCACTAGAATCATTCACACACAGTGTGAGTTTTTGCTTTCTGTTTTTTACGGGGGGTGGGGTGGGGGTCGGATTCATAGGGTCCCTGCCCTCGTGGGATTAACACTCCAGTGAGGGAGTCACGAGAACAAACAAGTAAATAAAAACAGCACGAATACTTAATGGGGTGAAAGTACAGTGAAGGAAATAGGGAGGAGCGGGCCAACTTGAAATCTGGGGACCAGAGAGTCCCCGAGTTTAAGTTGTAAGTGGGAGAAGAGAAAGTACCAGCCAGGTTGGAAGGGAGGGAAAGAACTTGCCAAGCCTAGGGGACGGCGAATGGCCCCGGGGAGGACCAAGCCTGGCTGCTTCTAGGAACTCTCAGCCGCCATGGCTCTATCACAATGGGCAGGCAGAGAGACGCCTGGTAGGAATATAAAGCCAGAAGGTGGTGTGATCCTTCTAGTTTAGGGTTTAGACCTTCTCAGAGAGGCTATCCCTGACCATACATGCTAAGGACTACATTTCTTTCTTCAGAGCACTCTCCTCAGCTAGTGATCAGGTATTCCTTAAACTCTGAGAAACAGACCCCACGGCCCGCGTCTGCTCACCTCCATGTCCCTAGAGCACAGACCTTAGCTCATGACAACTTCTGAATATATGTTTGCTGAATGGATGAATGGATGAATGGTATCTCTTTATCTTCCGCATGAGTTCCGCAATGTAGCCTCACTCAGCCTCAGCCTGCCCATCTATACAAATGGGCTATCGGGTGATTAATCACCAGACATGTTTTATTTTCTTCTATTCTGGTGTCCTCCAAATTTACCCCCAATCTTTATGTCTGTACTCCTTTCCATTTTAAATGTTGGCCGTGCTCAGCTAGGTACCTGCTGCAGGTCCCGCCAGATGCTCACAGGTGAAACTCAGCTTCTGCAATCCAACCTTCTCTTTTCTCGCCCCTCTTACCCACTATCTCTACACACATAAATTCCCCCTCTGGCACTGCTGGCCTCTGTTCATGGCAGAATCATTTTCTTGGTCCTTCTAGTTCAAAACTCTGAGGCCATCTCATGCTATTTCCTATTCTTCTACTCTGCCTAAAACAGTTGCTAAGACATTCTAACTAAGGATGCTCCTTCTCTTCCAAATCTGCATCTACCTACCACATTCAGGCCCTAATTTCTCTTTCTAAATTCTGGTTGAGAAGGGCTGCTTTCCTGGGTCCTCTGCCTCTGGGTCTCTCTATCCCATTTATCCTGCTTTCCTAGCAGCCAAATTGCCCCTCGGTGGTTCCCACTGACCACCCAGGTACAGGTTCACTTTCACGAACCATCATGATATGGTCGTAATGGGTTTTTCCTTCTTTGTGGGCCCTCCCTCTTAGATGAACCAGACCCTCCACTGTTTGTGACATCCTGTACACCCACCCATCTCCATGCCTTTGATCACACCGTCCTTTGTAGCAAGACTTCTGCATCTTCAGCACTCAGGCTCAGTGCACCCTTCAAAGCTTGCTCTTCCACATGACCCTTGAACAGGATGCCTTCGCTTCTTCCATGAACCCATTCTCTCCCATTTCACCTGGAGTCTCTCCCTTTCTCCCTGGGACTGAGGATGTGTCCTCATCTCACTAGCTCTTCATACCAGTGCAGCTCAGTTACTCTCTCTGTTTCTACAGCTGGATGGTGGCAATACTCAGAGGGTGTGCCAGGGTTTTGGTGTCTGAGAGCACTGGGCTTGAGCCCTGGCTCTGCTATTCCATAGCCCCAAGGCTTTGGCTAGTGCTCCTTAACCTTCATGAGTCTCACTTTCCGCATCTAGTAAATAGAGCTAACAAAATAGCTGTGCCTGCAGGCTTTTATGAGAATTAAGTGAAATAAATGTAAAACATTTGGCTCATTGACTACTAGTAAATGTGCAATAAATGATGGCTTTTACTTGTTCCATTGCCAAAATTGACAAAATAAATGCCATGGTTTGTTTACTTGTCACTTTTATTTCACTGGACAGTGATGCAGGAGGGGGACCCAACCTTTCATATGTGTAGACCAGCACTCTCCATTGTGTCTGCCTCATCAGAGGTGTGTAATCAATACCGGAGGAACGAATCAGAATCACCGCACTCGTGGAATCCTTGAAGGCAGAGAATGGGTATTAGTCATTGCTGTGTCCCTTAAAAATATTTTAGCAAAATATCTTTTACATGGCAATTTATTAATTAATATTTTTTATATAAATAAAGGAGTGAGTGATTGAATTAATAGTGAAACTTGCCAAACACATGTAGAATGGAAACATAGACAGGAAACAACTCTGGGAAAAGAGTAAAATCTCTATACTAAACACCATTCCTTGATGGATATTTTATTCTTCCCTAGTTCACCGACCTTGTTGATTTTCCATGACATAAGCTCATGGAAATGTAAGGAGCTGTGTCTTCTCTCGCACATCCTCTGCCACCTACTATCTGCTCACCTCTTGTGGTACTGCTGTTCATCCTCCTGCTTTCTTCCTGGGATTTAATGCATTTTAGGGAAGGAAGAGGCCCCGGGTTTTCACCCTACTTTGTGCAAGGAGGTTGCAGTCAGTTGTGAATAGGTGTTGAGCTGTTTTTCTTATACAGGGATGGATTTGCATGGTTTCATTGCCAAGAGCTTGTCCTGTTTATTTGTGAGCAAAGATGAGTGTCAAGGGGCACACGGCAGGCTTTGCCTGTGGATAGGAGTAAGCAAGACTAACAAGCTTTCAGGAGCACTGAACTCAAAACCCTGGCTGCATTAGCCCAGGATAAAAATCAGCTGAGCCCTTAGATGCAGAACCAGAGAGAAAAGGTAAAAGAAACTTACGATTAGAAGGTAACAACTATAACACAGCCATTATATTGAAAATACATTTATTTGTTTAATCTTCTTATGGTCCTGTTAGTAACAGGTAGTGCCTGTCGTCACCATTTTACAGAAAAGGAAAGTGAGTCTTGAAAGGCTCACTGTCTTTAGCTATGTCAGTTTCAAGGAGAGTCCAGACCTCGGACTCAAGTAGAGATCTGACTCCAGAGCCCACCCACAAACCCTGAGCCATGTGAGACCTATGTGGGTGATTTGTATGAGTGACTGCAGGCCCAGCGGTTGTCTGTAATGACCCTTGCTTGCAGCTGCCTCTGTTCTGCCCGACTGCTTTCCATGTTGCAGCAGCTGCTGGAGAGGAAGAGAGGAAAAAGAGAGTGATCCTGAGGCGTCCCACACCCACAAAGAAAATGTTGCCACTTTGACAAGTGTGTGAGCTTGTGAGTGTGTGTGCACATGTGTCACATGTGTGTGCCCACGTGTATGTATGTAAGAGTGGGCATCAGTACCTGTGGACGCATCTATGAATGCAGGGAAATCTCAATTCTGCATAATACAGTTTTAATGAAACTGTTGATCCACAGAGATAAAAATGACTGATAATTTTTTAAGAAAAGAATTTACATCTTACATAACTGTAATGAGATTTGGGTCATCATGATGCCCACATAAAGGGGACAGGGAGGAACTTAATATGCTTAACCTCTCATTATAATTCTGAAATTTTAAAATATGGATATCAGTGAATTCTTAGGAAAGACAGCAATTTCTGTTTTAATGGCAATCATATTTTACAGCATGCCAAACTTGTCCATAAAGAGCAGTCAGGCTGAGTGTGTACATGTTAGACCAGCAGTTCTGCACCTGTTGTGTGCTTTTGAATCATCCACCTAGCTTTTCAGGAATACTGATTCTTGGCCCAACCTTAGATCTGTAGAATGAGAGCAAAATTTGGGAACCAGTGTGCTATATGTGGGGTGGATCCGATAAGCCCCAAAGTTCGAGAATGATTCTGCTAGACATCACTTATAAGAGACGCTGTGATAAAAGAGATTCAGTGGCTATGTCGGCTATTTCCTTTGAAGAGGGAGGAGGATTAACAAATGGAAAATCTAATGGATTTTTGGAAATCTAATGGAAAGTTGCCGTATGAAAATTCAGGCAAAGGAGCAGGTAATTCTTCCTGCACAGATAATTTCTGCTCCAGGCACTGCTCTGCAGCTGGAGGCCAGTAGTGGGCAAGCAAAGCTGATGCGCAGCCGTCAGCCCTGTGTGTGGCCCCAGGGTACCTGCTCTCGACCTTCATGTCCATGATGGTGCAATGAACAGAACAGGTAAGGGAGGAAGCCCAGGCCATGCAGACCAAGGTCACCCTCACCTCTGCCCTTACGAGCTGTGTGACCTTAGGCAAATAGTGTCACCTTGCTGAACTATTGTATACCTTCACCACTTGGGGATAATAACTACATTGCCATAGAGTCCTCTATTTTGAAGTGACACATGGATGGCCCTGAGCACCTGCCTGTGGAGATGTCCAATAAATGGAAGCTGCTTTTTCCGACCCACTCAAAAGGTCTGCCCTTTGCCTATTTATATAAATCTTGATCCCAAAATACACACAGGTACTGAAAGTCTCTGTACCAACTTTCCATATCTGAGGACAGATGCACTCTGGCTCTGCCTTCTCTGGTGACCCTTTGGTCACAGGAAAATCAAACCCTTCTCCCTCTTTGTCAGGCTCTGAGTATCAAGGTCCTAATGTCTCCAGCATAGCTGGAGCTTATGACACTATCACTTCACGTCTCTTATTCTCTGACTGAGTTTTTGTTGACAAAAAGACCAATTGTGAATCATGCATTTGTGTATATATGCAAACATATATATATGTGTATGTGTGTGTGTGTGTTTGTCTTTATTGCCACTTTGGGGGGCAAGATTGTATCCTTGAATTCCAAAATCTGGGAGAAAAATTACATTTTGTTCACCTCCATCATTTTCAAAATCATTTTATACACCTCTAAAATTTCTTCAGGCAAAATTCCTTTTCAACATTCAGAAACAGAATTCTTACTAACATGAATAATAATAGTGAAGATTTATTCAGAAGTATATGCCAAAGTCATTGAAAATTATTTGTTTTTATTAAAAAAAATGATTCCACCCTATGTGGTTCGTGCAGTAGGTACTATTGGTATCTCCTTTTATAGATGAGAAAATTGAGCCACGGAGAAATTGGGGAAATGGGATTGTGTCACCTTTTCTCTGTTCTGTCTTTAAATGAGCCAATTTATGGAAAGCACAGACATACTTGTACAGTGGAAACTCCACAGGTGACCACCTCCCTACACTGACCACCTCCTTGAGTTGATCTAATTTCCATAGACCGGACATGCACCACATGTACATATCAGTACAGTGGGCCTAGTGGCTACGTTGACCACCTCCATATGTTGACCGGCTTGTTACTTACAGTCCCTGGGATAGTCAACTTCCAGAGGTTCTACTGTATATAAAAAACATAGAATGAAAACTACCCGATAAATTGTTTAGAAATGAATAACCAAAGATTATCAAGGATCTGACACATACTTTTTCAAGAATACAAAGTTTGTGTGGCATATCCTATATCTTATGATTTTATACATGAAGAAACAGAGGCTCTCTGGTGCTCTGGAATGCTTGGGGTCATAGCAGCAGAAGAAGGCTGGGACGGGTAACTCTCATCTCCGGCTCCTTCCTTCTATTCCATTGCCTATAAGATGCCAAAAGAGGAGCTGAGAGCTGAGATGGCAGCATGCTAGGCAGGAGCAGAAACTGTTCACACCTAATTGCTGTAAGGAGGCCCAAGTAAGAGGCACGGGGCAGGCAGGTGGGTGGATGTGGCAGTGAAAGCTTTGAATATGATTGCCTGTATTTTCTCAGTTATGTAAGAAGTAGATCATTAGCTGAGGGAGAGGATAGAGGAGGCGGTGTCTGAGGTTGGAGGAGAAAGAAGAAGGCATGAAATAGCGATCTAGAGAGAGGGAGAGCGAATGGACAAGGAGAATGTAATTTAATCGCCGGGCAGTACTCTGGGCGCAATTGAGGTTAGCAGTCAGGGGTTTAAAATGAGACCAATCAGTGTGGTGGCCAATTGCATTCATTTGTGCAGACACAGAAATGGAGCCGCAGGGTTGCTGAGTTGACCCAGTGTTTCAGACAAGTATGAAGAGGTGATGGAGGGGGGTGGGAGGATGAGGTTACATGTAGAAGAATGGTTCCAATAATGGAAGACAGAATTTGATCTGAGTCAAGAAGGAAGAGAGTACGTGGGGTGGGTGAGGGTCAGGGAAAACAGTGGTAGGATGGATGGATTTAAGCCTCAGGCAGTTAGGAAACTGTTGTGGTATTAGAAAGAGGAAGGTAGGAGTTGATGTTCCTATATTGAGATTCTTGAAATTAAGACCAAGGAAGGGTGGCAGATACGGTAATCTAGGATATGACCATGGGAGTAGGAGGAAGGAGATGGGATTGTAGGAGGAAAAAAAACACTAAAAGGCTCATCCAAGTGGATACTAAATGTTGGCAAGGACAGCGATCCAGCCTCTGAGATGAGGAGGGAGGATGGGGTGGCGCTGTGTTGCTATGGCTGTAGCAAGGAGGGGAGAGGAGAGGCTAGTCTGGTGGCATGAATTAATGAACTTAGCCACAAAGTAGAGGAGTGGTAGAGCCTAACCATTCTGCTGGTTACTGATAAATCTGTTATTTTTCTGTGTAAAAAAGTTCTATATGAATTTGTTTACTTACTGTTAATGGTAGACATTAAATAATGAACACAACATTTAATTTTTATTCACATGAACTGTATATGTTAAAAGATAACACAATGAGCATCACAATTCATTTTTTAAAGGTAAGGTTGGAAATACACTTTCTATTCCCCTGAATGAGAATGTTAGGTATAATGAATAATAATAGCTAGTATTTATTATTTTTTCCATGTGCCAGCTGTGTGCAAAGTATATATGTGCTTGTTGAACAAGTGTAAGTGATGTTTTGTCAACATGTTATTTTATCTGCTGGAATATTCCAACGCTGCTTAAACTCAACGGCCCTGGGGCTCCGTTCCTGTGTTTGCACCAATGAGTGTGCAGCTGGCAGCCACACTGATAGGTCTCATTTTAAATCGCTGACTTTGTTTGCAACCAACTTCAGGTGCACTCTGAGTGCTGCCCGATGATCAACAGTTAAGAACTCTAGGTGCAATTTTATCCACATTTTATGGGTAAAAATACAGTCACACTCTGCATAATGATGTTGTGGTTAATGAAGCACTGTGTATGATGGTGGTCTCATCCGATTATAATGCTGTATTTTTCCTGTACTTTACTGCTTTGCTGTACCTTTAGATATGTTTTGACGCACAGCTACTGCTGCGTTATAATTGTCTACAGCATTCAATACAGTAACATGGTATGTAAGTTTGTAGTTTAGTAACAACAGGCGACAGGCTAAAGTTTGAATGTGTGGTAGGCTACACCATCTAGGTCTGTGTAAGTACGCTCTAGGATGTTTGCACAAGGACAAAATTACCTAATGATGCATTTCTCAGAATGTATCCCCATTGCTGAGCAATGCATGAGGTTGAAATAAATCAAGTAACTTATCTAGAGTCATCTAATTCAATGATTGCCTTATCCAAGACACAAACGCAACCACCTCTTAACCTTGTTTATGATATAGTTGAGGTCCTTACTGAGTGCCGGCCATGTGACAGCTCTGTACTAGGCATTGAGGGTAGAGCAGTTGTGATGACCAGGTTCTTTATATCTGATCAGGGAAACATTAACTAAATATTTAATATATTGATTATGGGTATAAGGTTGATTGATAAAGGAAAAGTGCAGGATGTCATGAGGGAAGATAACAGGGAACGCTCCCCAGACTTGGAGCGCCAGGTAAGGCCTATTTTAAGATGTCGTTTTTTAAGCTAAACTCAAAGAATAGTATAAGTTATCCAAGTGATTGGGGGGAGGGGTGCACTAACTGCAGATGGAGAAACAACATCTACAAAGGCCCCAAAGCCTGAAAGTATCCTGTATAAACTTTAGGCATCATTGTTCATCTTAATTTTTATTAACTTCTGCTAATAAGAAGCCACAGGTTCATATAACATAGAAGTCGGTCATTACTGGTACTTATTTCTCCTAGAACTGGTGGTGATTGTGAAGACAGTGGCACATAACAATCTCCCCATTTATCATCAGGATCACTTGAAGCATGGAATTGTTCAGACAACTGCGGGGCTGGAAAACTCATTTGTGACATTGTTCTCTCCCTGCCTTCCTTGTATATCTTGCAAACTACTTTTTTCCAAAGCAACTTTTGAAAATGAACCTCTAGGGGCAGCGCCTGTGGCTCAAAGGAGGAGGGCACTGGCCCCATTTACGGGAGGTGGCGGGTTCAAACCCAGCCCCAGCCAAAAGCTGCAAAAAAAAAAAAAAAAAAGCTGTAAAGAGCAAATATGTGGGAAAATAAAGTCATTTTAGAAAAAATGAACCTCTATTCTCTTTCTTTCACTGCCACCTTCTTGCAGATGCATTTACCTAGTTAGCAAGAAACATTTGCTCAAAGCTCTTTCATTACTTGGGGCTATGATATCCTATCCTAGGGACCCCAAAGTGTTGTGAATACCTGGGCAGAAACTTTTGTAAGCCATGCTTCCACCAGAAACTTAACCAAATGTGGGCCCAAGGCAAGCTTGAAAGGATATGCTGTTATTTAACTAGGGATAAATATTTTCACTGTAAAAATGTTTACTTTGCTGACAGGTACAAGAATATATATATTTGGGGAAAAGCTCATACTTTTTTTTTTTTTTTGCAGTTTTTGGCCAGGGTTGGGTTTGAACCCACCATCTCTGGCATATGGGGCCGGCACCCTACTCCTTTGAGCCACAGGCGCAGCCCAAAAGCTTGTACTTTTTAAAAGCCCTTCATGAAGCAACTTATACACCATTGCCTCTGGCTGAAACATTCCCTTTACACTGGGCTGTATAAAAAAGAACACACACACACCCCTCATACATATATGCACGTGTATGTGCAATTTTCTCTCTGTATCCCCTGCTTATTTTCTTTCTATCTATCTGTTGTCTATCTATCATGTATCTATTTATTCATCTCTATTTACCCTCCCTCCCTGAGCTTGGAAATTTTGCACATGGAAGACCATTACCAGACATGCTGGCCAATAGCTTCTGAGCTCTGAGCTTCTGTTACCAGGTGTCACAGTTAAGTGGAAATCTGGAACTAGCACTGGATTAAGAGCATCATAAAGGACCTTTGTCTAGAATAGAAATGGTCTCTTAACTGCACTGAGAGAGCTCATCTGAAGGGATCACCCTGTCAGGGTCTGTCCTCACCCCACAGGGTCTAGAGTTCATAGAGGACGAAATGCCTAAGCAGCTAGGATGAAGGCCAAAAATGAAGTAGAGGCCACAGCCAACTTTTGGCCCAGCATGTCACCAGGACCAGGGGAAAAATGCCTGCAACAGCCAATGAGTCCCGGGGAAGAGGAGATGGAGTTAGGGAGAGAAACTGAAAGTGTCAAATGGCCAGTGTTTAGAGAAGACCTGAGTAGAGTGAGGGTATAGTGGAAGACAGCAGGAGAAAAGAAAAGGCAACAGTGCCAATGGTTCTCAGCATACACGATTTGCAGGGTGCCCTGCTGGCTGCTGCCCTTCTGTTACGACGGGGCTCCTCTGTGTCACGGATTTTGCCCTTGCGTGGGACAGTGGATCCGGGGTGGTGCCCGAGTTGGCCTGCGACGCACCTGAACGGAGGCTGTCTGCAGCTGCACCACGGGAGGATCATCTTCGGGTCTTGATTTGTGGATGAAGAACTTGACAAACAAACCAAAAAGCTCTGTGCTGACTAAGGGGTTGAGAGTGGGTTGCCCCGTGCAGAGGAAAGAGAACACCGAAAGCCATGTACCCAGCTGGGAACAAGAGACGGACATGACAGTTCCTAATGATGAGGGGTTTCAAACTCCTGCTCATGTCTTGCCTGACCCTGCCCTTGGACTAGTACCTTTTCCACAAAAATAACACTGGCACAGTCTGCTTAGCTACCTGCCCCGATGGAGCCGTAGATAGAAACTGAGGTGGAAATCATTTTCTCTGCCACTCACTCTCCTCTCCAGCTCTCACTAAATAGAGTTTTTAACCAAACCTGGGTTTCCATCCACGCAGATGCCTCTGCTTCCCCGGCCCCAGAGGGTGGTCCAGGTTATCCGTCTGACTCAGGGGGTGCCAGGCAGTTCTTACTCCAGTTATTTTCCCTGTGAGGGGGGAAAGCGCCTTCTCTGTGGTCTCGGCCTGTGAAGACATAGCCAGGGGCTGCTGGAGGCCAAATCTTCCCCTTGCGTTTCTTAGCGGTTCTGAGAGAATGAAGCCCATACGGTGAGAAGCAGGGCAAAGAGAGGTGAGGGACGATTCTAAGGGCCTTCGGACCCCATTTCCAGGCATCCCACAGGCAATTTCCATTTCAACCTGAATATGGGAGTCAGTGGTGAGGCAGGTTCGTCTGTCTTCATTTAACTTGCATTCAAGTTAGTTGGTCTCTTTCAGTTTAGTCTGCTTCAAAGTGTGTTCGGCATTTGTACATCATTCTCTTGATTACTTTGCCCCTGGCTTTTCCTCTGTGGCTTTCTACTCCTGTGCACCAATCCCATCCCTACCACCATGTACTGCCAACACCCAGCCTTCCCTGCACCCAGGAAGGGTGACCCCCCACCAACCTCTACCACTTAGCTCATTTCCTATAAATTCTTTCATCTTCCCTTTTAACATCCTCATTGGTTTGTCTGGGCCTATATCTGTTTCTTCAGAAAAATTGTAGATCCCTTTGCAGACAAGAATCTTTATCCCAATTCTGCTGCCTAATATCACAGTTCACACACAATAGGCCTCCACAAATATTTGCTAAATAAATCAAATAAGATTTCCCATCTCTATGGCAGATCATCCCTTACTAGAGGAAAGACAATAAATAAATTCCCTTTTATTTCTTTGCTGGTGCAATTTACAACTCCCTTGCTGTTTCACCATAGGCTCCCCCCCTTGTGTTTAATGTCAGTACTAAGAGTCAGTTGCCCTGTAAGGTGACCACTGGATGGGAGGTGGAATATCTGGCTCTGCCCTTTCCATACTCACATTGCCTCTTTCCCAGCCAGTGCAAAGACATTTACGATCTGGGTTAAAGCCTGGTGTTGGCATTGATTTCCCCTGAAGGGCAAGATCCCTCTTCCTCTATCAAAATTTGGGAATAAGTCCTCATCCTAGTATTTGTATTTGATCCAGATAATTAGTAAATTTAACTCATTTAATAGATACCTCTATGGCACCCACTAAATGCTGGGCACAGTTCTGAAGCATTTAATTATATTAGCTATTTCCTCTGCATAACAACTTTGCCAGATAGATAAAATTATGATTATTAACTTCATCTTATAGAAAGATTACCGGACTTGCCCAAAGTCACACAATGATTGGCAGCTGAGTTGAAATAGGCAGGCTGGCTCCAGACCCCACTTGTTAACCACTGTGTCCTGCTGCCTCTCAACGAGATTAGGACGGGGTCTATACTGCAGATTCTGTACCTTCTGCACTCTGTGGATCTAAGTTGACTTAATTTTCAGGCCTCACAAGAGCAGGAGTCCTCTTTGACCTAACCTACCTAGCAATGCATGGATGTGTGCTTAATAAATGTTTCCAAGCTTGCTGATTCTTTAAGTATGGCTTGAATACAGGTTTATTTGTGTCATTCTACACAGCTAATTGTTCACATTGTAATCAGTGCCAGTTCTTAAGATTTGGCTCCTCAGAATATATTTTCAAACAACCTAGGAACTATGCCAAGTATTCACTCTAATTACACATTATATCAGTTTGGAGTGCTAGAAATGACTGATAGGCAAAATGTATGCTATTTAAAATTATTAAACTAGTAGTAAATAAAATGTGATTCTACCCAAAATAAAGATAAATAAAATCGCACGTCTTTTTTTTTTTTTACTGCTTTTTTCCAGGTGCCTAAGATCATATGGGACCTTTTTTTCTCATGATTTCTAGACCTTTTTCTGAATTAATACATTTTTTTCCCTGCTGCCCATAAGCCGCCACTAACTGTTCATCAAAAATAAAATGAAATCCACACCATGCTCTGTGGGTTCACCTACAATGAACAGAGAACAAACATGAACAACGCTTGGGGTGGGAGGCTTTTTATTTGAAGCAGGGGTGATTCACAGTACAGAGTTTGGGGACTCTGTAGAGCCAATTTTTGTTGCCTCAAGGTATTTCTAAATTGAATCCCAGGAATAAAGTGTTTATAAATAGTAAGCATAAATAATGAACATATTCATCCCACAATGCCTGCCTCCTGTAACAAATTCCCTTGGGTAGTAAGTTCGTTTATGGGTTGGGTTGAGTTGGTGGTTCTCAGCCCCATCAGACCCAACACCCTACTTTATAACAAATATTTTAAATCTCTTTTACTATCTTAAAATAAAATACACAAATAATAAATCTGTATACACAAAATTTCAACAAATGAATTGAATGCCTTAGCAGTAATTTAAAAGGGAAAGAAAGTAATTAAAAATGATGTAATAACTATATATTAATACTGAATAATTATATTCTAATATAACCATTATGATAATTTTAATATTCTATTTCAATAGAATAAATAAGGAAGTTGGTAGACATTTGCACCTAATGTAGAATCACTATAATTTAATGCATAATATAATATATAGTACCCAATACACATAAGAGCAATATGTACTACTGTACATGTACTGCATTAGTGATTTGAAGTGATTGTACACTCCAACAAAAAACTCCCATAATTGATAAATAAACTCAGTAAAGTCTCAGGTTACAAAATTAATGTACATAAATCAGTAGCATTTCTATACATTAATAACAGCTTGACAGTCAAGTTATTACTGTATAGAAACTAATTAGTGTGCAGTCAGAAGAGTCAAATTAAGAACTCAATACCATTTATAATAGCTGCAAAGAAAATACAATACCTACAAATATGCTTAACCAAGGAGGTGAAAGATGACTATAATGAAAAGTGCAGAATGCTGATGAAAGAAGTTACAAATGACAAAAACAAATAGAGAAACATTTTATGCTCATGGATTGGAAGAATCAACATGTTAAAATGTCCATACTTCCCAAAGTGATTTATAGACTCAACATAATTCCCATCAACATGTCAATGTCTGGGTCTTCATAGACCCAGAAAAAATAAACCTAAACTTCATATGGAACCAAAAAGAGATTGTCAAAGCAGTCCTAAGCACGAAGGACAAATATAGAGACATCGTAATGTCTGACTTCAAATTATCCTCCAAGGCCGTAGTAGCCAAAACAGCGTGGTACTAGTACAAAGGGAGACACATAGACCAATGCAACCGAGTAGAACAGAAAACACGCCACATAGCTACAGCTGACGAAGCAGACACATAAACTGGAGAAAGATATAAATGGTACTAGGAAAATTGGATAACCACATGTAGATGAATGAACTAGATCCCTATCTCTCATCGCATACAAAAATTAATTAGAGATGGATTAAAGAGTTAACTGTAAGACCTGAAACCATAAAAATTCTGGAAGAAAACATAGGAAAAAACTCTTCTGGACACTGGCCTGTGCAAAGCACCTATGAGTAAGACCCCCTCCCCCAAAGCAAATGTAGCAACAAGAAAAATAAGTAAATGGTATTTAGTTAAACTTAAAAATTTCTGTATAGCAATGGAAATGATTAACAGAGTATACAGACAACCCATGTAATAGGAGAAAATAGTGACAAAATGTACATGTGAAAAAGGACTGATATCCAGAATCTACAAAGAACTAATATAAATCAGCAAGAAAAAACAAATAGCATCATCAAAAACTGGGCAAAAGACCCCCAAAGGTTTTTTTTTTTTTCAAAAGAAGATAGACAAATGGCCAAGAAACATGATTATGCTCAACATCACCAATGATCAGGGAAATTCAAGTTAGAACTACAATGAGATGCATCTTCCCCCTGTCAGAATGGCCATTAATAAAAGTCAAAAAACAATAGATCTTGGCCTAGATGTGGTGAAAAGGGAATGCTTATGCACTATTGATGGAAATTTAAATTAGTACAATCTGTATGGAAAACAGAATGGAGATTTCACAAAGAACTAAAGTATACCGTTCAATCCAGCAATCCTACTTCTACCTAAAGGAAAAGAAGGTATTTTATGAAAAAGACACCTGCAGCTGAATGTTTATTGCAGCATGATTCACAATTGCAAAGATCTGGAATCAACCTAAGTGCCCATGAAGTGAGAAGTGGACAAAGAAACTGTAATATGTTTATACACCATGGAGTACTACTCAGCCATAAAAAGGATTGAAATAATGACTTTTGCAGCAACTTGGATGAAACTAGAGACTTATTTTAAGTGAAGTATCATCCTAGGAATGAAAAAAACAAATGCCACTTATAAGTAGGAGCTAAATGAGAGGTATGTATGGTCATAAGATGGCATAGTGGATATTCACAACTAAGAAGGGGAGAGGGTGCATGGGGAGTGAGGGATAAAAGTCAACTTTTTATGTACAATATACACTATTCTGGTGATGGGTATGTTAAAAGCCCTTGAGCATTATAAAATTTATCCATGTAACAAAAAACACTTGTAACCTTTAAATCTATTGCAATAAAAAAAAAGAAAAAAAATGTACAGTCAGGTCTCAGTTTTCATAATAGCTGTGTACCTAGAAAATCCATCCTGTATTGACACTGCACAAGCTACTCTTGTACTCTGTGCTTATATGTAAATGAGGTTAGCATTTACGCTTAGCTAATTAGAAACAAATTTTTAACACCTAACTAAATGTCCTCCATGGCATTCAGAAGCTTACAGGACATGGGGACAGTATTTGCTGTCCAGAACTGTCCTGAGCCCCCTAAAGATAGGGGCCAATAATGCCTGCCCCTGCCCCAATCATTGTCATTCAACAATGGCCATGAATTTCCCCCAAAATGCCCTCTGATGGGTGATGTACTCCCTGCACTGAAAACCAACCATATTAACTCCTAATATTAAATTTAGCCCCAAGCAGTAATGTTTTATTCTTCTGACTTACTATAGTCCTTGAAAACTAAAGGAGTGTCTACAGTGAAATTGTCAAGCATTGGGTTAGTTAGGAGACTTGAGCTCCATGAGAGTAAGGGCTAAGTCCATCTAGTGTGCTTGGGCAGCAACTCAGTTCTCAACACAAGATCTGGGTCCTACTGGCTCTTTGCCGTAATGAGTAAATAACTTTGTGTTTCACTATCTGGGTTCATAAAAATATATACACTGTTTAAAAGAAATTATTTTGTTACTTTCTAGTATATGTGACAATGGGTAGATATTCACTAGAAGTCTTATAGTTAGGAATCATTTGCCAATTCCATTTCATTTGTTTCATGTTTGAATATGTGACATTAAAATGCCTGAAAACATTTGGAACCTATCAAAGACTGAGCTGTGGTCCTTGCCCTGAGAAGTTTGGTTAATTTTTCACAATGATCCATTAGGTAGATACCATTTATTAACCCTGTGTTTACAAATGAATTAGGCTCAGCAAGGCAAATCATCTGCTCAAAATCAGACAGTTGGTTCAATACCAGAATAAGGTTTGAATCCAGAGCTATCTAAAGAAATTGTGCTGCTGCTTTCTTAAGGTAGACTGAGCTAGATTCCCATAAATCTTACATCTGAAGGACCATGAATTATGAACATGTGAGGTCCACTTAAGTATAATTTTACCCTACGTGTAGTTCTGATCGTCATGTTTATCAAACTCCATTTTCGTAGCACTTCATTGATTTTTACATTGATCCTGCTCTTGGTCAGGTTCTAGGATTCAAGGCCATTTGTGAACTCACATTCCTGAGCTTGTTGGGGACAGGGGACATGTCCTTTTCATTGCTGGGTCTGTACAACCTAGCAGGGTGTCTGGCACAAAGTGTGTGTTCAGCAGGTGTTTGTTGAGTTGATTTTAACTGAATGACGTTTCTTCTTTTAGGCCTTGGCCATACACGATATTTCAGCGAGGCTTTGACCTGGTTTTGGGAGAGCAGCCCTCTGATAAAATATTCAGGTAAGTGGTCATCTAAGGACTTGCTTGCGTATGTCTGCAAGCGCTACATCATACTTCCCACTGAACTGACTTCCCTAGTGGTGAGGCACAAAACAGAAAAGACTCTTAGTTGTTCTGCCTGCCTAGTAGCAAAAGCGCTTGTCCCTAAATCATGCCCAGTGACAACATGGAGGACTCTGAAGTTAAACGGATTCTCTGTGGGTCCTGGCTTCCTTCCTTGCTAGCTCTGTGAGCCTCGGCAATTAACTAACCTCTTGGAGCCTCCAGTTTCTGCATGTGTTAGATGGGGCTACATTATACTCCTGGCTGGATTGTTGTGAGGGATAATGCAGGGAGAGTCCCTGGCACAGAGCAGGCAGTTAACATATCAGCTCCTGCCTCTCCGTTTTGCATCTAATTTGCACCTTCTCATAGCATCTTAAGTTGTTCAAAATCAATCTCTCTTGCTCTAGCCTTCTTCTCAAAACTTTACCTCTTTATTATTATTATTATTATCATTATTATTTTCTCTACTACCCTCCTGATAAAATTGGAAGCTTCTAGCTCCTCCCAGATTTCTATTTAAAAACCTGGTAATCGCATATGTTTCAAAGGCCCATGAGCAGAAGAAGAATTTGAGAGCCAGCCACGACATCCACAAAGCAGAATTCATACTACACTTTCTAGGGACACAATTTATTTCTTATCATTCATTCATTTTGTCAATCTGTCCATCACATAACATATCTTTGCTGAGTGCCTAGTAAATGCCAGAGGTGGTGCTTGGCCTGGCAGAATGGACATGAATACATCGCCCTCTGCCAGCAAGCCCTCTAGTAGAGGAAGTGAGTAGTCCTGCCCCAGTGGCTGATGGCAGAGGATGAATCCAGATACTGCCGCCTTTGTCAGAGAAATGGTGAGCGGCGTGAAGCAAATGGAAGACTTACTTCCTTTTCATTGCACCCATAGGGTTTGCTGAGTCTCACATCCACCGAGTTCACTGCCACTATCTCAAGCCCCCTCCCAGATCCTCCCTGTCATCCTCTCCTGGCCTGTGTGTAAATTTTTTCTCCTGCATTTGCCTCTTCCACAGAGCTTCTCCTGGTAGCTTGGGAGGGACTGAGCTTGGCTGCCGTGGTGTTCTCCCAAGGCATGCTCCTAGCTAGTGCAGATGCACAGAACCACCCCCTCAGTGGGCCTGCTCTTGCCCTTGTCTCCCCAGAGTGTCACTTCCAGGGCAGGCTGGGTCACATTAATGGCCCTGGCTGCAGGGAGCTTTTGAGGATTTGTGCTGTGGGAGATGTCAGCTATCTTCCTTAGACTGTGACTTGGACGTTAAAACTTCCCAACAATGATGTATAGCTTGGCTGACTTTTTCTCCTTTTCTTCTAGTCCTGGTCCTCCAGGACCTTCAGAGGATGATAAAGACAAGGCAGGTGGGAAGCCTGGTGGAATCCAGCTGATTAATGTGATTAATTTTCCTGTTCCATAAAATTCAGAAACTAACCCCTTGAAAAACAAGGCCTGAATGAAATGACTATTAAAGTAGAACTTGAATAAAAACTGTGTTTCCGACCCCACAAACATCATTTCCCTCCACAATTATTGGCTATTACCAATTACGTGTGATACCCAAGTACTATTGCGGGGACCAGTTGTGGGGTCTGATCCATGAGGTCAACTCTCTGAGGAGCCAGGGTTAGTCAGTAAGTCATTACAATTCTGGTCCCAGACATGACAACAAACTGTTCTCTCACATGAAAGCAATGGGTGGTGTTCTGCTTATTTCAGGCACTAGGAACTTCAATTGAACCACTCTATAATATGAGTGAACCACCTACCAATGGCCACTCTGGAAAATTTTATGACCTGTTCAGTGACTATAATTAGCTGTTTACTTATTTCTCTGTTCACTCATGTTGTAGCCATTTCACATTTTCCTGGACTGTGGGGTAAAATATAAATCCTGATATTCAAATCTTTCCACTGCTGAATGCCAGCATACTCCCTTTAAATAAGATGCTCATCTCCTATAGAACTTTCCATTCTCAAGTGATTCTGTCTTCTAACTAACTGATCCATTTTCCCCAATCACTTGACTATCTTCCACATGGCACATTTGCTCAAAACCTTTCCTCTAGCAAGGATTCACATTCTCCTCTTAATATAAATACTACTTGTTTTCGTGGTCCAAAACAAGTCTCAACCAAAACCCAAATCTACTGAACACCTACTATTGCAAGGCACTGTTTTAGTCGCTGTGAAGATCACCAAACAAATATGACCGAGGTAGTTCCCAACTTTAAGGATTTACAGTCTCAACTAGGAAGTAGTCTCCAACCCTGGCCCTTTATGTGTACCCAGTGTGCTTCAAAAATGATTAGTGATCTTATCCAGCACAAACCAATTAATTCTGAAGTTCTGGGAGGTATTGTCAGGGCATGAGTGTTTTTTAAAAGTACCATGGTGATTCTAATCTGTAGCCAGAATTGAAATACACTGCTCTAAAGCTTCTCCAATCTACTATAGCAATCTACAATGACTTTTCCTTCTCCAAATTTCTATGACATACTGACCTTAATATTTACTTGCCAATTATTTTATTTCATGTTTATTTTTAAATGATCTATTTTTTCCCCAGAAAAATGGTTGTCTTCTTGAGGGAAGGAGTAGTATTCTATACAGCTTTAAATATTTACTAGCTAACATGCAATTGTGAATACTCCAGGCCTTCAATAGATACCTGTAGACGAACTTTTCAGATACCTGTAGAAGAACTTTTCAGATACGTCCTAAGGACTTGAACCCATGAACTCAGACAAGGGAAAGACCTTGATGTTCCACCTAACCTTGGTAATCTAAAATGCTAAATAACCTGGGAGAAGTCAAAGCTACTCAAAGGATCCAAGAGGACCCTGAACCTCCCTACTAAATCTTCTCACCAAACCCATTTTAGTGTTTAAGAAGTCCTTTCCATGATGGCTAGGACCACTGCATTCTACCAGACTGTGGTAGAAGGGAGCAGTTCTGATGCATTGACCCCTCGGAGACCTTCCTCCCAAGTTGGTACCTGCATTCCTGGGAACAATATCTCATCCTACAATGCCCCTCAGGGAAAGAGTGGAGATGCCAGGTCAAGAGCTATTGTTCAGTTTTCCCACATTCCATTTCATGCCAAGCCATGGTCAAAGCATAGGCTTATTCTCTCCAGTGCTCTGTGATGTGTGTTTATTTCTGAACAGAAATTTCAAGCTCTAGTTCAAGAGGGCCATGTGCAGGACCAGCGTACAGCTGAGCCATCAGCTGCACTGGTCACCACCAGCTGTCACAATAGAGGGCCCAACCCGGGAAAGCATTCCAGACGCTCACCCAACTTCTCTTGGGTGGCTTTTTGAAGTTGTTCCTGCCAAATCTGCGTGAATGAGGGACAGATGAGATTTCAGGACACAGCTTTTCTCTGACAGTTTGTTCTATATTTGGTTTTTGGATTTACTCAGTAGATTTTGCAGATGAAAGAAAACTTTAGAATTTCATAGGCCTGAGCTAGTATGGGCTGGAAAGCTGCTGCGATCCATACCTGAGAATAAGACCAATTACAATTTTCCCATTTATAGAAGAGTGGCCTTGGGGAGGTTATAAACTTTCTTAAAATATTAGTTGGTAAGTTGGTAAAATGGGGGCAAGTGAGCAACCTCAAAGGGGGGACTGTTGTAGGAATAAATGAGGGAGCTGTACAGAGCACCTGCCCCTGTGAGAGTTCTCAGTAAGAATCGGTTTCCACAACACCTAACTTTTCTTCCCCTACTGGGATTCACCTTGACCCTATCAAACACTGGTTTTCTTGTTAACTCGGTCCAGTGCAGTGTCCCAAGAGCTTCCGTACACTTGGGAAGCTCCTCACAATGTCAAACCCAGATCCTTCTTGACTTTTAAATCCATTTAAACCTGGAGACAAACCCATATCTTGCTCTACATGAAGGATAATCTTCACCACTGCTTCCACCTTTAAATTTGAACATTGAGGTTGCAGACTCTAGAATCTTGTGCAGACTAAACAACTTAACAACATCTGCTTCTTCATCAGTCAATTTATTGAAAGAATGGCCTCCTAGCGCCAGAAATTGTTTTAAGCAGGGGGGATACTAAGTTGACACAGGACTGTCTTCTGCTGTCCAAGAGTGCCCATTCTGGCAAGTGGTGATGGATTCGTGAAAAGACAAGTACAATTCAGTATTCAGGAGCAGCGAGGGACTTGGTGCAGGTACACAGAGGAGAGTTTCTTGCTCAGCCTGATACTTGTGGATGAAGGTCCTAGGAAGGGAGGTTTGTGGAAGGGGTAGGGCCTTAACTGAGTCTTAAAATGAGGAATCAAGGAAAGAAGAGAGGGAAGAGAATCCAGGAAGAAGGACTATTAGAAGCAAAAGCAAAGAAGAGAAAAAATCAGGACGACGTTAGGAACTATAGTCAGATATCATTGTAAGAGCACAGAGTTGGAAGCAGGATGTGATGAAAGAAGAAAGAGAGGAAGTGATTGGGGGCTGACCTCTTTGGAGGATGGAACTTTGTCCTGTGGGCATGGGTGCCATGACAGCTTATGTGGGGGGAAGATGTGGTGTGCTCTTCCCTCAGGAATATTACTGTATGCAGTGAAAATAGGGAAAACTGTAAGATGGATGGCCATGGAGCCTCCTCTTAAAAGAAAAATTAGCCATCAGAAATGTGCTAGAACTGCCAACAGCTTCCTCACATCTGTTACATAAATTATAAACTACAAGCAAAGTATCTCAAGAATGGAAGAAAAAGTATCCAATGTACTCAGCCCTACTATGAAGCTAATTTATAGCTTTCATATGAAGGCTATAACCCAATTATAGCACAAGAATATGGGGAAAGGGGCAAGGGAGGGGAGGGGAGGGG